>JABEVN020001104.1:0-26354 GCA_013146195.2 Codonopsis lanceolata | reverse complement strand
TTAAGTATCACGAGGAGGTTTATGTGTATGGGGTGGAGCTAGCACGGGGATTGGTGAGGTAGGCTTTTATTTTTTGAAGGCTGGCTGGCATTTCGTCCCAGAACTTAGTCGATATTTTCTTTAGAAGTTTGAAGAGGGGCCCACATGTGGTTGTCGGTTGTCGATGAAGCGGCTAATATCGTAGTCGGCCTAGGAAGCCTTTGACTTACGTCGGAGTTTTAGGTGCGGCATCTATAATGGCCTTGATCTTTCTTTGGCTCGATCTCGATGCCTTGCTCGGTCACTAAGAATCAGGACCTTGCCTTTGGTGACCTCAAATGTGCATTTGGTGGGGGTTAAGTTTCATCGATGTTTTCTTAACCTTCGAAGAACTTCGAAGGTCTCGATATGGGCAGGATTGGCGTCCATTTGGAATGTGCGATCATGTCATCGACATAGACCTCGATCTCTGATGGATCATGTAGGTGGAAGAGAGAGTGGTGGCGACCCTTTGATAAGTAGCCCGGCATTTTTGAGTCCAAATGGCATGACAATGTAGCAATAGGTCCCCCAGGGTGGTGAATGAAGTCTTCTCTTGATCTTCTAGCCCATTTTAATTTGATTGTAGCCGAGCATGCCATCGACGAAGGATGATTTTGTGGCAAACGGCATCTACCACAATATCAATATTGGGTAGCGAAGTCATCTTTGGGTGGCTTTGTTGAGGTCGCGGAAGTCTCTGCGGATCCAGGACTTTCCGTTAGGCTTAGGAGCGATCACTATGTTGGGCCGGACGCCAGATCGGGTATTATTCAACTACCCGAATGAAGTTGACATGGAGGCTGCTTCATAATTTCTTCTTTGACTTGCGGTGACCATTACGGTTTGATTCGGTGAACTTACGCTTAATTGGCCGAGCATCCGGATATATGGGGATCCGTTTCGACTATGGTTTGGATCTAGCCCGACATATCTTCGTAGGACCATGCGAAGATATCTCACGAACTCTTTGAGGAGGTCGATGGTATTGCCCTTCGAGAGCCTTGCGGTGGTTCTTGGATTTTGATTTGTTTAACTTGGTTGTTCACCCAGATTGATGATGGACAAGTCTTGGTGCTGCTAATGGCGATGTTGTTCTGTTGCTCAACTGACTTTACAAGCTCAAGCAAATATTTTTTATCTTTTGGGTCCATTTCATTAAATAACTCATTATACTGATTATCTAATGTGTCTTTTAATGTAGGTGCAACTAAGGAATAAGCAAAGACATTCAGAGTATCATTAATAGCAAACGGCACAGGGCTTATTACATTATTGAGGACCTCGGGTTTGAGATCCTCGTTCTTAGGGAGCGGATCGGTAGATGACCAACCCGTAAAGCTAGGGGAAGGAAGGGGGATGGTATATCCGAAGCGGTCCACTAGGTCTGCGGGAGTCAAGAGCGGACCGGTCGTAGTGTACCAATTCTGCAGAGGCTTAGCAGTGAGAAGCTCGAACTCAGCAGAGGGCTTTCCACACTCGGTGCCTCCGTCTATCATACCCAGAATGTCTCCCGCGTCATCATCAAATAAGACGAGCATAGTCATCACGATCTATAGACCAAGTGTTTTCAAAAGTGGCAGTTTTATATGCAGTGCTACGGGGCTCCAGGATGACCTGTTCCATTCCGTCTGTGAGAAGACTGATATCTTCAAAGATTTCCCAACCAGGGCATCTTTTCCCGTTTTGGTCTATCCAGGGCTCAGGGAACATGAGATAGGCTTTTGTTTCCCCTTTTCTTACGAAATAACCATTTAAGGTTTTTCTGTATGGTTGGAGAGGGGGATATTCGTAAGGACGCTTTTCTTTTTCTACCTTTCTTTTCTCACGTTTTTGCTTCATGACAGCGGCTACCTCAGCTGGAGTAGGCGTGTATCCTAGGCCAAAGGGAGGGATACATTCCTTAAGTTCATCCTGGACTAGATTGACAAGTCCTTCTTTGGTTTACGCCAAGACCCGGGCCGGACATATAATTCATTTTTGAACATGTTTAAAGGGACCATGTTTCCTAGGGATGTGGTTTTCTTTCCAGTGATGTCAGTTTCTCGACCATATTCAAGGGCGTTGACCACAGCTTGGGGGATAACCTCAAAACCACTGAGGAAGATACCGGTGTCTTCATGCTCTATCTCGAGGATTGGGATATCATCGCTTTCCTTGTTTTCCACGATCTTATCAGCCAGAATAATTACTATGTGGTCATCGTGGATGAATTTGACACGTTGGTGCAATGAAGAGGCTACCCCTTTACCCCATGGATCCAAAAGGCGTCCCGAATGAAAGTGGTGGTATGTCCAAAACTTGGTCGGCAGGCATGGTTAGTGGCCCGATAGTCAGCATCAGAGTGACCACCCCTAAGACGCATCGACTGGTGTTGTCATATGCCTTTACTGTTTGTGAGGAAGGAGTGAGTTTCGATATTTTTGTTCCCAATTTGGCTAAGGTGCTGGCGGGACATACATTCAGAGAGGACCCATTGTCTATCAGAACTCGGGTAATCCGTTTTTCCATTATTCCCACAGTGATGTGAAGAACATCAATGTGGTCAGCTCCTTCCTTGGGCAGATCTAGATCAGTAAACATTATGACATTCCCAAAATGAATTTTTTCCGATCATCTGAGTAAGCTCATTCGGGGAGGTTTCAATGGGAACAACTGTCTGACTTAAGGATTTAGCCAGCGTGTCTCGGTGGGTTTTTCAAGCACAAAGTAAGCCCCAGATGGAAATGTTGGCCTGAGTTTTCTTCATCTGAGCTAAAAGAGTATCTTCCACCGCTTTAGCCCCAGTATATGTCTCTTGGTCTTTGCCTGAGTGGTCACCTTTTTCTAGGTTTGGTTGGTAGGCTCGGCCAGATCTAGTAAGGTGGCTAACATCCCCACCGACCCAAGTGGCTTTTCTGATGTTGCAAGTATTTTGGCTACCCAGGATAGTGTCCCAAGAGAGCATATTGCAGCTAGGCTCTTTTATGGATGTAGATGGAGAGAAGGGAATGAGGATATATGGTAATGGGTGGTTAATTTTTTCGAACTTGGGCCTGTGATTTTTTATCAACCTCAATCATGTTGATTTTAGGTAGAGGGTTATTGACTGTATTTGGTCCGGGAGGAGGTTTTTCAGTCACCTTATCATCTATCAAATCCTGGATAGCATTCTTGTGCGTGTAGCATCTGTCGGTGAGGTGACCACTGTAGCGATGGTATTCACAATACTGAGTATGGTTCCAATTGTCAGACAGGGGGTTTGGTGGCCTATAGTTTCCAAAGGCTTCAACACTCCCTGAGCCATTAGCCCCTGTAATATCACAGATTGAGGAGCTTGCAATTTATCATAGTATCGGTTGACCCTGTTCTGGCCCCTGAAATTCCTGTTTGGGCTATTATTCCCTCCGACTGAATTGACAGACCTGTCGGGTCCATAGGACCATGGAGCAGTGGTATAGCTTTGGGTAGGAAAAGTGGCTGATGCATCTCCTACCATGTTAACGGCTGGTGCTGGTGCAGCTGTCTTTCCTTTAGAGTACCGGAAAGAGCTAGAAGGTGTATTGACTTTTAATTGCCCGGTCCGTATATCTTCATCAATACGAACTCCTATCTCCACCACTTATTTGAAATTGGTATAGGGGAGATACAGAATGTGTTTCAGGTATATGGGCTGGAGGTTTTTGATGAACATTCTGCATGACTCAGCCGAATCAGGTCTGTCAAAAGTCTGGGCCAACTTTCTTTTCCAACTGACTGCAAACTCAGCACATGTTTCTTTTTCCCTTTGGGTGCATGACTCAAGGTCTCTTTTATTTTCTGGGCTAGTGTTGTCTTTGTACCTTTCAAGGAATTCTTCGGCTATCCGATCCCAGGTATTCATGGTGCTACTGTCTGACAACATCAGCCATTGCTTGGCAGCCCCTACCAGAGTGAGGTGAAAATTGGAAGCCATAGCTTCAAAGCTAGCTCCCCTTGACTGCATACCAATGGAATAGGATTTTAGATGGGATATAGGGCATCCAGTCCCATCAAACTTTTCTATGTCGGGCATTTTGAATTTTGAGGGCAGTACTACTGAAGGTTGTAATGTCAATGCCCGCGTAGAAAATTCCCTTTTGTTAAGAAGTTTGAGCATCATGGCTTTCATGTTTTCCATGTCGGCCTCCATTTTGGTGGCTGGGGGAGTTGATTTTAGGTATATGCTGGCAGGATTAGGGAAGGCTGGGTTAATTTCTGGATGTGGTGCTTGGTGAGGATTTTGGGCAGGCTAAGGATTCTGGACTGGATAGGGATTTTGGGCAGGATATGGATTTTGAGCTGGGTAAGGATTTTGGGCTGGATATGGGTTCTGGGTAGCATAAGTTGGTGGATTTTGGGTTGGTAGATTCTGGGCAGCATAGGGATTCTGGATTTTGGGCTGGTGGGTTATTGGCAAGATATGGATTTTGGGCTAGTGGGTTGTTGGCAGGATATTGATTTTGGGCTGGTGGATTATTGGCGAGATATGGATTTTGGGTTGGTGGGTTATTGGCGGGGTATGGATTTTGGGCAGTGTAAGCTGGTGGATCTTGGATGGTTTCGGCTGGGTGGCCAGGATCATCGGAAGGTAAGTAGGTAGTAACTTGGCCTGACGGGTTATAGCTTTGGGGATCCATATGTGGGCTGTTTTGGAGTGGGTTGATTATGGGAAAAGGGAGGTCACTTGGACTCTGGGGAATATTGGTGTTTGGGGATAGGATATGGAAGGTAGGATGGGTAAGGGTTGACATTTGGGTAGTAGGGAGTTGGTGGAGGGTTAGGATTTGGAGTGGCGACAGTGTTTGGTGGGTTAGTGTTTGGTTGAGGATTTGGGTCTGGAGGCATATGTGAGGTTGATGCTTCTTGGGGGACTGCAGGGGAAGAGATTACCTCACCACTGGATTTCAAGCTTTGTATCATATTTGCCATTTGGTTCATTATACGATCAGCCGTTGCACCCAAATTTTGGTCTAGCCACTGCTGCATTGCTGGAGTTGGAGCATACCCGGGAGCCCCTGTATCTGTACCCATAGTGGACTGATCACTTTCTCGCCGCCATCTTGCTGGATCGTACCACTCTAAAGCTGTTTACGCCCTTATCGATCTGTTTCGATACCATCGATCGATTTACGCACTTGTTTCGTATCAACGGCGATCTTGTCTCTCGCCTTTCCAAATTCGGGCCAAGTTTCTGAGGAAAATGGGTTTGGAGGTATCAGAAGGCTGGCTGAAGGCTTTCTGGGCTTGGAGTATAGCGTGCCTTTATTAGTATATTTTATTATTTATTATTATTTATTTTCCCTATTAATTGACCAGATAAGCACCTGCTTAATTTTGACAGTCTCAGGACTTTTCCTGGAACAGTGGATTCTTTCTCTAGAGTATAGGACCAACATATTCCACCTGCCTTTCGACTCTCCGAGATCGGACTGATCCAAGGCGAAGGGCCTATACTCTTTTCGGGATCCACCATTCGAAATGGTCTAGGTCGAGCATTAGAAAATAATAAATCAGCCCCAGTGTATATATATTTTTTGACTTGCGCAATTTTTTTAACTTGCACAAATTTTTTTTTTGACTTGCGCACATTTTTTTTTTGACTTGCGCACATTTTTTTTTGACTAGGGCTGACCCATGATTTAAAATGCAAAAACCGGTCGGTCTTTGAAGTGTCCTGGGAATCTATATGCAGTCTAACGTTGGCTCATGCATGGGGTAGGCTGGCCATGGTGTAGGGTAGCAATTCAGAATATATTTATATGCATGTGCGCGTGTGTGCGGTATCTAAAAAGCAGAAAAAAGTTTTTTTTTAAGATATAGAAATAGAAAATAAAACAGATATGGTCTGTCTTGCTTTTATTTATGGATTTTCTCGGCTTTTTAGTTTGAGCGCGAGCAAGCAAGCACACCATCAAGAAATAGAAAGAAAAGAGGGGAATCTATCTATTCCTATTAATTACAAATGAGTCATAATCCCCGAAATAAAATGACAGAAGGAATGCAAATATATATATATATATATATATATATATATATATATATATATATATATATATATATATATATATATATATATATATTTTTTTTTTTTTTTGCGGAATGAAAATAAAGCAGAATAAAATAATAAATAGGGCCGAAAATGAAACGATATTAAAAATAAAGCCCCGGCCCTTTTGTTGTGCTACCCGTAAATTATTGCACATAAAATACTGCATATATATTATTATATATAGTTTTTTTTTGCAAATTTTTTTTTAAAATACGAATATTTTCAAGTATATCCGTAACGGTAATTGGAAAGAAACTGCTGCAAGATGGAGGATCATATCCACAAATATAGACATGGATGTTAAAGGAACGCAATATTCAAGTGTTTAAATTAATATAACAAGCATACTTTAGCCAGAAACAAAAGAAAAAAAAGTTTTGTTCTTGAATAGCTAGCCTCCATTTTATTTATTAAAATAAAAACGATCTCCCCCAGAGTCGCCCTTGTGGGTTCAGGGATGTGCGCCTGCGCGCCCTTGGATAGGGGTGTGCGTACGTGCGGATGCGGTGACATCCACTGCTCTCGTTCCACCCTCCCTTTTCTAGGGGAGGACGAAATCAAAAGTGCGAGAGGAGTGTTGTCGGAATAGCGCGTTGAAATGTGTCTCGGTTGCCTTTAGTGGATTTTGATCCAATATGGGAGCTTTGGGTTTTCTATGTCAAGTTATCCCTTTTTTAGGGGATACCAGGATATAGGAATGCATCACCCTTCCATTCCCATTCTCCCTTTTTTAGGGGAAAGCGGGAAAGTGCAAGGAAGGAATGTTGCAGCGCCCCCACTATGGATTTTATGAAAATAGCCTTATGGCCTATCTCGGATCACTAGGGGTGCTTTGGGTTTTCTACGTCAAGTTATCCCTTGTTTAGGGGATACCAGGACATAGGAATACATCACCTTTCCATTCCCATTTTTCCTTTTTTAGGGAAAAACAGAAAAGTGCAAGGAAAGATGTTGCGAGGCCCCACTGGATCCAAAATGTTTTAGAGTCGCCATCTTTATTTTAAGGAAGAAATAAAGCAAAACCAAAAAAGAAAACTAGAGATTGTAAAAAACGGGTTCGGAGGCTAAGTTATGAGTTGGGAAGGTGCTAGGCACCCAACTCGCTCTTTCGGTCTCAAAACAGTTTTTGGCTAAAGTATGTTTTTTGTTATATTTATTTAACAGATAAATAAAGCATTAACTGCCTACAAATACATCCATTGTGTCTACATTATTTACAGACTTGCAACTGTCTCTTTACAAATAATTACAAATATACTTGAAAATATTTGGCTATAATAACGGCTCTATTTAGCACTATTTCCTAACTAAATCCGGGCAGCACAACTGCTTATATATCTACATTGGGCCGGATTGGAAATAATACTTTTACAAATAAAAACTTTAAAAATAAAATTTACTGACGGCTTAGGGTGTGTTCGCTCTGTCCTTCAGGGAGAGGGAGTCTTTTTGTTATTGTTGTTGTTGTTGTTGTTGTTGTTGTTGTTGTGAATTTGGGCAGAGTGACTGCTTCTGAAAGTTACTTTTGGCCTTGGGATTTGGGCAGAGTAACTGTTTATTTTGGTTGTTGTGTTTGCTTGAGGTATGCTGAAATCGGGCAGAATAACGGCTTATTTCTGGCTGATTTGGCCTTTTAAATCGGGCAGAGCAACTGCTCTTTCCACGATTTTTGGATAGGGGAAATAGGGTGGATACCTAGCTGGGGGGCTAAGGCTCACTTCTACCGGTTGATTTTGTGTTTGGAGGAGGTTTGGCAGGGTTTCGAGGCTTTTGAGGTGATAGCTCACTATCTATTTCTTCAGCGTAACGAGGACGCAGAGAAATTTTTTTCGCTGAAAGGTGTGCTGAATGCGGAGCCCAAAGCCTTTATTTATAGGCTGGAAATGAGGACACACTGGGAATTAAATTTTCTTCATAGTGCATCAGCAGCTTGTACACAGCGCAGACAAGTTTGAGCTTTGCGGCCACGGTTGAGAATTCTGGGAGCCGGGAAGCCAAAACTAGGCGCTAGGAAGGGAATCTTGGCGCCACCCATTACAAAACTTGGCATGACTCCAAGTTTTCATGTGGGTGGAGCCAGAACTATTCACAAGTTTGATTTTTGACACTTTGAACCCTGCATTTCACTCTTTTGCGCATCCTGCTTTGTCCTTTTGCACTTTTGACCCTGTAACTTGACATTTGTTAATATTTTAACAGGTCTTGATATTTTATGTCATGTCACATACCAGGGGTACGAAATTGGGGTGTCTACAGGAGGGTTCTAGAGGATGATAGCGAGGTCGTAGCTCGCGTTGCTAGAGCATTTCTGTTCTTTTTTCTTGGCACTTCTCTTTTTGCCAACTCGTCCACTACCCCGAGGGTTTCTATCCTGGCATGCCTGAGGGATTTTGATCACGTTGCTGATTACGACTGGGGGCAGGCAGGCCTGACCGAGCTGTACGCCTCGATGGATAGAGCCAGCCGCAATGACTCACCGACCCTTAATGGATTAGCTCCGGCGTGGGAGGTATCTTTTCTTTTCCTGCCTTTCTTTTTTCCTTCCTTTTTTTCCCTTTTTTTTTTGCAGCATATTATATATATTTTTTTGCTGATAATTTTTTTTTTTTGTAGGTTTGGGCTTATTCTTTTTTTCATTTCACGTCGGGGCGGTTTCATCAGCGCTTTCACGAGCCACCTTACTTGACTGAGTTCGTGAATGAGAACATAGTCAAGCCGAATCGGGAAGGCAGCTGCTCGAATATAGATTGGGTGCGGGAGTGTATTGCTAGTTCGAGCGCGGGTACCGTGCACTTCCTTCCTTGGAGGGGCCTGGTGGGCCATTATGCAGTTACTTAGGAGATGAGCTGCTGCCGGACACTGATGGTATCTATTATGGTTGACTCGTTATATATGGGCGAGCGGGTCAACCGCCAGCATTCTCCATTTTTGACACCCCCAGTGGTACCTCCTATGCCTCCCATTTGGGTAATTGCGCCAGATTTTTTGCCAAATAGGTATCAGTACCTGTCAAAGTTTCCTATGCCTCTAAGTGACTTCCCACCTGTGGCGTACGAGGATTTTCTGAGGACCATGCTCCATCCTCCTTTTCCTGTTCTTGCGGCAGCCCGACGTGCTTCAGATGCTTCTGCTAGGCCGAGGCCTTCTATTCCATCTCTTGATGAGCATCTGTGGTTTACTGGACCTGATGATGCTTTCTCCACCTTTCGATATCATCGAGACGGTAGGATGGTGGAAGAAGTTCTCCCTGATGCTGATATTCATGAGGAGTGCCTGGTCCCGGAGCAAGCTCGCTCGATAGACATATCTCTTTTTTTATCAAACATATTTTCATTTATTTTTTTGGAGACTAACATATTTTTTTTTTTGTCTCACTTTTTTTTTTCTTCAGGTGAATGTGTCTACATACAAGAATCTGCTGCGGGGTTTTTTCAGCATCAACAAACTTTATCAGAAGCTTGTGGACGAGTTCTCTTGCTAAGGAAATGATGCGGTGCGGTAGACCAGGCGTCGGAATGATGACGATGATGATGAAGCGACTACCGGATCGAGTCGTGCTCGGGGCAGAGGACGAGCATATAGGATCGGTGGAGAGGGCCCTCGAGTCATGGGAAGCAATCTTGACAGGAGCCAGTCTTCCCGTGCCCATTAGCTTTTAGATACCTGCATTTATTAGCCCTTTTTTTTTCTTTTTTTTTTCTTTTTCTTGTACCAAAATCTGTACAGATATTTATTATGCAATGCAATATGATTTTATATGAGTTCGAGCGGGCTTTTCTGACAATCTGCGGCGAGGAAGAGGTAGCCACCTCTTCTTGTGCTTGATTTTTCCTAATTCACAGAAGGCTATTTTCATAGCTTCTGTATTTTCTTCGCGATCAGACAGAGCTGCAGTGGACGGTTGGAACCAAAACCGGGATACAAGCCAGTTTGAGGGAACATGAAGAAAGAGCCTGGCGCCAGGGATATGGGCACGGCGCCAGGGAGGCTTATTGGCGGCGCTGGGGCTTTTCCTATGCAATCCCTGTTCAAGCACTGTTCGTGCACTGTGCTAAAAAATCATCTGTTTCTTCAGTTTTCGGTATAAATGGAGGACGAGTCAGCGCTCAATTTTCCATTCAGCCTGCTTGCCTTTTCTTCTGCTTAAGCTTTTGATCTCCCTTCAGTTTCGCCCCCTTTCATCAGATAGTCTTTTTGTTTTTTCTCCAAAAATGGCTGCACCAGCTCATACAAAATTGGAAATGGAAATTTATGAGAACGCTATGGATTTTTGGGTTCTTTCCCTGCGATCAAATGAGCGGGACTGGTTCGAGCAAATTTATGGGTACAGGTGCCTGCTGTCGTGGCGGACCCTTATCATCAACTGGGATATGCTGAGGGGAGCCTCCATATTTTGGTCAGCTCAGGACCATCTCTTTAATTTTGGCATGAACGAGATGTGCCCCACCTTTGAATAATTATGTGCTAAGGTTGGGATGACCGCTGCCGGGCCTATTGTCATGCCTTCTTCACGGAAGCGTCCTTACATGGCAATAGGGGAGCTCTTTGGCAGTACTCGCGCAGCTACTCCAGGCTTTTATAATGGAGTAAACTTTGATCTGACCGTCCTTCCTGGGGCCTTTACAAAGTATAGGGAGGATGACCTTGATTATTTGAGACGCCGGCTGTCGTCTCTTTTTCTTTGCCTTGCGGGCCGGTATCTGCTGGTGGGCCAACCCGGATATATTAATGTGCGGGTCGTGGACCTTGCATTGTAGGCTCGGGATCGCCATGTGAACATTATTCCGGTGATCTTGGCAGAGACCCTGGCGAGCATGGACGCTTTTGCGAGTGGCGATGAACTGTTCCCCACTGGTAGCCCTCTTCTGATCCATATGTGGTTAGAGGAGCATTTTAATTGGGTGATGGGCCCAGTGCCGGTGGGAGCGAGGTATGATCCGGGGCTCTATGGCTCTCGGGGTCATTATACACAGACCAATTTTTCGGAGACCGACTGGGTTGAGAATTTCTTGCGCAGAGGCTCCATGGACATAATATGGGTTATCTGCCACTGCGTATCCGCTTTCTTCAAGATATGGGGTCTATGCCCAGGTCATTTTGCCGGGTATTGAGCGTACCTTCTTTTATCGGGCGGACAGGGTCTTGCGCCAATTTGGCGGGGAGCAGCTCATTCTTGTCCCAAGCCGTTCTATAGCTGTGGAGCTGGAGATAAGTAGGGACTTGGGCACCCTTATCAGCAACATATGGCAGCTGGACTTTGACTTGCTGGAGGTGGCTTACCTCTATTCTGATTACATGTTTCTCTCCCAAGAATACTTGTCATGGATTATAATGGCCGCTGAGGGACCTTCTCGCCTAATTAGGCGAGCACTGAGGTGGATGCTAGGCAGTCGAATAACCAGTGGTCTGGATGCTCGCCTGATGGGGATAGGCGAGGACATAGAGAGTTCGGGGTTGGTGGTCCCTCAGGCCTTGCAGGAGGACCTTAGGTGTGTTCATGGCCTTGATGCCCGGACACCTCCCGGTCCAAATGAGGCAGGTCCCAGTAACGCACCTCCTCGACTGAACAATGCAAGTCGGGAGAATAATCCTTGGGAACCAAATGAGGCTGTCCCTCCCCCTCAAACTAGCGGATGGGGCACTGCCCTCAGGAATGATGGCGCTGGCCCTAGTAACACGGCTATCCAGGATAATGGGGATGCCGATGATGAGGACGAGGACACTTCTGGGGGTTCTCATGCTGGTGAGACTAGAGCCTCTTCTGTGCCTCGCAGAAGGAGTATATGGGCTCGACTAGGTGGACGTCACATGCATTGATAGACCGCTTTGGGACTGAGCTGCAAATAAAGGATGGTTTTGGGGGGAACAAGGGGGGATATAGGTGGCAAGTAATAGTAGATATAATGTTCATGCAATAAATGCATAATCTAAAATGTCTTAAGCAATTATTCCTAAGTTGCACCTTAAGACTTATTTTATATTATATTCTGGTATTTTAATGCGAGCTCTTGTCGTGATTTTTCTTTTCTTTGTCAGTCAAGACTCTGAACGCTGAAGACTGGAGGTCGGATGCTGAGGATTCAGAAAGTGCATTCCCTCTCCTTTTCTCCCTTTTTTTTAATGCTCTAACTTTTGCCTAGGTTGTCCTTTCAGGTTTTTAACCTAGCGAGCCCTTATTTCTCCTTTTTTTTATGCTATAACTTTTGCCTAGGGCGCCCTTTCGGGTTTTCAGCCTAGCAAGCTGGAGATGGAAGCAACTGCCAGATATATCGGCTCAAGCATAGTACATTTTCTAGGGGTGTGCGGCGTGCGGAGCGGACATCACGCTTTACATTCCACCCTCCCTTGTCTAGGGGAAGACGAAATTAAAAATGCGGAAAGGATGTTGTCAAAAAGCGCGTGGAATACGCCTCGGTCACTTTAGTGATTTTTGATCCATTATGAGAGCTTTGATTTCTCTGTATCTCACCCTCCATTGTTTAGGGGAAAATAAGACACAGAAAATGCATCACCCTTTTATTCTCGTCATCCCTTTTATAGGAAAAACGGAAAAATGCAAAAAAAAGATGTTGCGAGAGCGTGTGGGAACACGCCCTGCCCCAATATGGATTTTAAGAAAATTTCCTTAAGGCCTATTTTGGATCCCTATGAGTGCTTTGGGTTTTCTGTATTAAGTTATCCCTTTTTTAGGGGATACCAGGATGCAGGAATACATCACTCTTTCATTCTCATTCTCCCTTGTTTAGGGGAAAATGGAAAAGTGCAAGAAAGGATGTTACGAGGCTTCACTGTGATCCAAAATGTTTTGACAGAGTCGCCATCTTTATTTTAAGGAGAAAACAAAGAAAAAATCAAAATAAAACCAGAGATTGTAAAAAATGGGTTCGGAGGCTAAGTTACGAGTTGGGAAGGTGCTAGGCACCCCAACTCGCCCTTTCGGTCTCAAAAACAGTTTTTGGCTAAAGTATGCTTTTTGTTATATTTTTCTAGCAAATAAATAAAGCATTAAAAAGAAAATATATCAACATTTACGTTATTTACGGACTTGCAACCGCCTCCTTCCAATAATTTACAAATACATTTAAAAATATTTGGCCATAATAATGACTCTTTTTAATGCTATTTTTAAAATAAATCCGGGCAGCGCAACAACTTATATTTTTACATTGGGCAGGATGGAAAATAGTTTTTTTTATAAAATAAACTCTTAAAGGCTCACCTTTAAGAGCGTTGGTGTGCTCACTCTGTCCTTCCGGGAGAAGGAGTCTTTTTGCTGCTTCTGACTGCTGTGGTTCGGGCAGGGTGACTGCTTCTGAAGGTTGCTTTTGGGCACCGTCAAACGGGCGGAGCAACTGCTTGCATTTTTGTTGCTGTTTGTTTGCTGCTGGCGGAAATTGGGCAGAGCAATTGCTTGCTTCTGACGGATTTGACCTTTTTACTCGGGTAGAGTAACTGCTCTTTTTGAGATTTTTGGATCGGGGGAATAGGGTGGAAACCTAACTGGGGGGGGGGGACTAAGGCTCACTTTGACCGGTTGGTTTTGTGTTTGGAGGAGATTTGACAGAGTTTCGAGGCTTTATAGGAGGGGGAACTCACTACTCTCATGATCGCTCACTACGTAAAAATTACACTGAACAGTGATTTCTTCGGGGCTTCCGGATCCTTCACAAAGTAAGGCCGAGCACCTATATTTATAGGTGAGAAGAGGGACATCGCTGGGAAAATTTATGCTTCACCAGCTTGTACCGTGTGTTTGAAGGCTTGTACTAATTCTCAAATCGTAATGCACTGTAGAAGCTCTGGGCGCCGCGCCTATCTAGCCTTATGGCAGCGCCAAGCCTCCATTTTTACCTCCTTTTTGGACACTCTGGCCCCTGGATTTCACTGTTTTACGCATTCTGCTTTGTCTTTTGCATTTTAAACCATGTAACTTGACATTTGTTAAGTTTTAACAGGTCTTGATATCGCATGTCAATGTTATATACCAGGGGTACGAAATTGGGGTGTTTACAACAGGCACCGGACTAGCGGACTGAACAATGAACTCTTTGTCTCTCCAATCTCCATCTCTACAAACTCTTGTTGCCCTTACTAGTTACTTCTTTTAGTTCTCTACTCTACAAGAGGTATTTTTCAAGATTCAAGACTTCTAAATTGAGTTTTGTGATTTAAATTTTGTGATTTTGAATTTGTGATTGTGAATTTCTAAATTATAATTTTTTATTTGTTTGAATCAATGTATGATACTATGATTGTATTGATTGTATGAATTTGTAAATTATAATCGTGAATTTGTGATTTAAATTTTAAAAATTAAAATAACACTAATATTAAAAATAACCTTAATTTGAAATAACCCTAATTTTGAAACAACCATAATTAATTGATTATTTAATCTAGATAATTGTTGTGAATTGTGATTTATAAATTTGTGATAGATGATATTATATAATATTGTTTTAGTTCCTAAATTTATGAGTTCAATATCTTGTAGGAAAAGTCTATTTATTTAATCTGAAATTATGACATTTTAATTTAGGGATTGAAGTAGTTGATCTATCTACATTGTTTGAGCAAACACGAAAATACTTGTTATACTCATTAGTGTATCGACTTTTGAAGTTCGCATTGATTTTGCTGATTGCAACATCAAGTGTGAAAAGATGCTTCTCTGCAATGAATATTGTTAAGACGGTTTTATGAAACCGAATTTGTGATCAATTTTCAAATGATTGTCTTGTATGTTTTATTGAAAAAAATTTGCTTAAGAGTGTTATAAATAATTATGTAATTTTAACGTTTTCAAAATATGAAAATACGTAGGGAACAATTATGATTTATAAAATTTATTAAATTTATGTACCCGATTAAAAAAATCTATGTATCTACCACTGATCATATGTTGACCCAACAAACAATGTTGACCAATGTCGAGACAACTTTAGTTTGCATTCTTATATTGCGCTGTGATTGACCTCGTGTATTCTATGGACTCAAGAGTCAAGACTGCATGTATATTGGATAATAATAATTAAATGTCATCTTTAAGAAATAAATTTATTAAATGTCATTTTTAAGAAAAAAAATTCTGATTGACTATCCCCCATAATATTTTATTACATTAGTAACTATATAATGTATTGTGTTAGTCCAACAAATTTAATTGACCAAGTGTTATTCATCAAGTCTTCACGTGACTAATTAGGTAATTAAGGTGAGCCTAATAAAGATTAAGATTGGTCAAGTCAATCAAGTTTGATTTGATTTGGATGAATGGCTTATTTTATTTATTACTAGGTTATTACCTGTTATTATCTGTGTGATACACAATTAACTTAGTGTTATTTTTAAAATTTAATTTTGTAGATAGAATCTGTAAGTTATTTGAATGAACCAATAACAACATGATATTCATATAATTAATTAATAAATAAATAAGTGTGAGATAAGTAGATAACAAATACACACCAAATCATCAAATCAAAATTTTATGTAAATTATAAAATCAAACAAATATGCTTAGTGTGAGTGTGAACCGAAAAGAGGGGAGGGGAATTACCACAAAAACAGACTCATCAAGGAGGTGTTTGATAGAGGGGAAGTATTTTGTAGTGACTGTTTATGTTTTTTGTAGAACATATTTAATCAAATTGGATAAAATCTATTTAAAATTGACTGATTTTTGGTAAAATAATTAAAATTAAAAAACTTATACTATGAGAATTGAAGATTTCTAATCAAATGAAACTTGTTTAAATCAAATGTGATAAAATATATCCCCATTTTGGAAGCAAAAAATTGTATAAAAAAACTTTTACCATGAGAATTGAAGAGTTTTAATCATGAAAATTTGAAGTCCTAATCAAATGAAACACGTTCAAATAAAATTTGATAAAATCTATTTGGTATTAACCGATTTTAATAGCAAAAAATGGTTAAAAAAAACTTTTGCCATGTATAAAAAAGGCACCAGGTTTAAAATCTATCAGATTTTATTTTTTGGTAGAAAATTATATGTATATATATAGTACCGTATGCACGGCTTTAATAGTTTTTTTTTTTTTTTTGCAAAAGTTGCTTATAATAAAATGATTTTTTAAACCTGTAATAAATAATTAAAAAACTTAATTTGAAAAAACAAAAAATAAGGAATATATCCAAAATTGATCAGATGAATATGTAAATGAAAGATTAAAACATATGAGAATTGATAAAATCATTCGCAAAAAAATACTTTTACCATGAGAATTTGGAGTCTTAATCAAGTGAAACGCTTTTAAATCAAAGGTGATAAAATATATCAAGTTTTAACTGATTTTGGCAGCGAAAAATGGTATAAAAAATCTTTTACCATATATTATTGAGGCATCAATTTTAAAATTTAACCGGTTTCTATTATTTGGTAGGAAAAACCAATTATATATATATATATATATATATATATATATATATATATATATATATATAATAATAAGATTATTTTTTTAATAAGATTATATATATATATATATATATATATATATTTAAAATTGATCATATGAATATGTAATTGAAAGAATAAAATCTATGAGAATTGATATATTCTATCAGCAAATAAACACTTTTACCATGAAAATTTTTGAGTCTTAATCAAGTGAAACGCATTTAAATGAAATGTGATAAAATCTATCTCTTATTAACCGATTTCGACATCAACAAAAAAAAAAACATATATAAAGGAGGCACCGGTTTTAAAATCTATCCGGTATTAATTTTCGGCATAAAAAAAAAGAATTTTTTTTACAACTTCACAAGAAGGTGACACGTTGAAGCACATAATTCATTTAAAACTTAAAGCATTCAACTGAAAGTCGCCATGTAGAAACATCGATTTCTGTTTTAATAATAGTTAATAGATAATTAATATAATAGTAATTAATAATTAATAAATATAGATTAGTAGAAGAACAAATAACATAAAATTGTCTCGTAAATAATTTGTTTAAATTAAATAGTATGAAAATGAAAAAAAATAGAAATTGAAAAGTTTCAGTAAAATTAAACTTGTATAAATTACATAGGATAAAATCTAATTTAATTAAGTGATATTTGAAAAAATTAAAAACAAAATCCTAAAGCTGATATTCAAAGGTGACACGTGGCAGCACAAAATCTCTTTAAAACTTTTAACTTATAATAGAAAGTCGTCACGTGAGAGCAGTGACTTTATTTTTAGCTTATATATATAGTTCTGTATGCACGGTTTTAATAGTTTTTTTTTTGCAAAAGTTGTTTATAATAAGATGATTTTCTAAACTTGTAATAAACAATTAGAAATTTTAATTAGAATAATTTGAAAGAAACGAAAAATAAGGTAAATATTCAAAATTGTTCTTATGAATATGTAATTCAAATATTAAAATCTTTGAGAATTGATAAAATACATCCGTAAAAAAAAAACAATTTTACCAGGAAAATTTGGAGTCATAATCAAGTGAAACGCGTCTAAATCAAATGTGATAAAATCTATCTCGTACTAACCGATTTTGGCCGCAAAAAATAAAAAATAAAAATCCTTTACCATATATAAATGAGGTACTGGTTTTAAAATCTATCCAATTTAATTTTTGGCACAAAAAAAAAGAAAATTATTTTTACAACTTCACAAGAAGGTGTCATATCAAAACACAGAAATCATTTAAAACTTTAAGCATTCAAGAGAAAGTCATTTGGCAGCGACTTTTGTTTTAATAATAGTTAATAGATAAATAATAGATTATTAATTAATGATTAATAAATATAGATTAGTAGAAGAACAAATGACATAAAATTGTCTCGTTGATAATTTGTAATAATTAAATAGTAGGAAAATGGAAAGAGATGAAAATTGAAGAGTTTCAGTCAAATTGAACTTGTATAAATAACATAGGATAAAATCGAGTTTAATTAAGCGATATTTGAAAAAAATAAAAATAAAAACAAAATCATAAATCTCTATCATAAATTTACTCGTAAATCTATCTTATCAAATTAGTTTTAAGATTTTTATCTTATCTAATTAGATTTAGGATTTTTATCTTAAACTAATCAACTTTGAAATAAAAAATTATCATTTCGAAGGTAACACGTGGCAACACCGAATCTCTTTAAATTTTTTAGTTTTTCACAGAAAGTGATCACGTGACAACAATAGTTTCTATTTTAATAATAGTTATAAATAGATAGATTAGTTATAGACTAGAGGAAATAGTTAACATTTCCCATATACAGTTTTGTATCATATATAGAGAGCTATTAAAGAATTCTTTAAACATTATGCATATTGGATGGGTCGTCCAAATTCCCCAAATTGTATTCTACTTTCGTTACATTCAAATAATTTATATTTGAAAAGTCTAATTATTAACTGATACTTATTTTGTTAAGGGTAAAGCGTTTTCGTTTGAAAGTCAAACTTTTTTAAAAACAAAACAAATACTTGTAGTAGTTTATTAATAGTAAAATTAATTTTTGAAAGTGAACTCTTTAAATAAAATATTCCAAATTAGAATAATTGACTTTTGCCCAGAATGAATGAAATATATAATTAACATTAGAGTTGGTTACAATTACAATAATTCTTGAGAATAATCGTTATATTTAAATTAAATGTGAAGGGTAATGTTTTGTGATGTAGATTATAGACATGATTTTGAAAATTGACTTTTAAAATAAAATATCTCAAAATAGATTCGTTGCCTGAAGCGAAGGGAGTAGTACACTTCTAAATTATTGTTATGCTTTGATTTTTTGAGTCAAATTGAGAATATTTGAAATGAAAGTTTATAGATTAGTTTTTTTTACTCTAGAAATTACGTATAAAATAATAATTATCATCTTTTAAGTTACTACATCTAAAAATAAAAAGATAACTAGAAATTGAATTATATCACGTTATGGGGTAACTAGTTAATGATAGTTTTGTCTCTATATATATTAATTGAATATTATAATAAATGATATGAAATAATATCTCCTTATAATTAACTGATTTTTTAAAAAAAATTGTATAACAAATCAAAAAAGACAATACTTTTTAAAACTAATAATTGGAGACTAAGGATAAGTCTAATGGTAGGGGTCAAAACTAAATTTTGATATCTATGTAAAAGTATTAGGTTCTCCAATGATTAAAGTAAAAGATATCAAAATTAGGTGTGGTACTAAGAAATGTACCAAATTTGATACCTCCCTTAGTACCTCACCTAATTTTAATACCCTTTATTTTGATACTTATGGTTGGAGATGATCATTTAATACTCATGAATAATAACCAATAATCAAAATTTAGTTTTGATACCTCTAAACAAGTACCACCATTGAACTTGTCCTAAATAGCTCCATGATTATCGCACCAGTATCAACTATCTGGGTCGTCCAAACGGTCCAGATTTTAGATAAGACCAACTCAAGATATATAAACAGGTAATTCCAAAACTTGCACTAAGCTTCCGAGCTCTATCTTCGAACCTGCTTTGTTCTCTCTCTTTTTTGGGACCCCAGAAATCCTCTCCCTATAAATACCTTATCCACTCTTTCTTCCACTCTCATCATCCCAAAAACAATCATCATTTCTCCCAATTCATATCTTCCCTCTCATTTACTTCACTTCCTTTTTATTCAAATCATCACCACCAACGCTTGAATTCGATCAAACATATATGGCAACATTTGACGAATTTTCAGCAATTGAATTTATTAGACAACATCTGTTAGATGAATTCACTCAATTTGAAACCTCTTTTCATGAGCTAACAGATTGTAAAACTGATCTTCAAAGTAGCAGTGTTAGCTCCGTTTCAAACTCTGAATCCGATTCTTCTTCGTCTTCACAATCGACGTGCTGTGATTCGCTTATCACAATCTCCGACTACCTGAACTCGGATGAATTAATTAACTCCGATTTCTTTGATTTTACTTCTAATTCATTAAATTTCGAGCAAAATAAGCTTGATTTTACCGGACTTGAAACTAAATCTGAAATAATCAACATTCGGTCGCAAAAATCGAATGAATTGAGCGCTCGGAAGCAAGATTTAAAGATTGGTTTGGCTCCTGTGAAGAAACTCGAGAGGATTGAGTTTCGCGAGCCGACTCAATCTATCAAAGTAGTGCCTGCGAAGAATACAGAGGAGAGCGTCCATTACCGGGGAGTACGACGGAGGCCGTGGGGAAAGTATGCGGCGGAGATACGAGATCCTAACCGGCGCGGGGTTAGAGTTTGGTTAGGTACGTACGATTCAGCCATTGAAGCTGCCAAGGCTTATGATCAAGCCGCTTTCAAACTGCGCGGTAGCAAAGCTATTGTCAACTTCCCTCTCGAGGTAGGGAAGTTGAAGAAGGAAAGCCATGCCACCGCCGTGAACGGCGGCAAGAAAAGACAGAGAGAAGCCGAGACAGAGATTGAGAAGACAGTGGTTATAAAGAAGAAGAGGTTACCGGAGATAGTTTCGCCGCTTACACCGTCCTTCTGGAAAGCGGTTTGGAATCAAAATGTAAGTGATTTGTTGAACACGCCTCCACCCCACCCGCTCAATGAATATACTCAACTTGTGTAAATGTGTCATTAGCTGCGGTGACAGAATGTACAGTGAGTGACTAGTACTAAAAGTGTAAATTGTACCTACCATTCATTTATTCATCCAAATATAAAAATAAAAGATTACAAAGTGCAAAAAAATAGGCGGCTACTATTTCCTCAACGATTTTTGTTTATACACCGTATTATCATGTATTTCCTCCGTTTTTAGCAAAAAAAATCTACTATTTTATTTGACAAAAATTTGTGTAGGACGGTCTTACGGATCATAAATTCGTAAGACGGAGCCCCATTTATAAATTCGCGGGTTAATAACAAAACCTGTTAATATAAATCTCAAAAGTTTGTTGGGTGAGTTGGTTAATTGCCGGCCCTTAAATGTTTAAAGCATGCTGGTCTAGGGTTCGACTCCCTCCAACAATAAATTTTTTTTTATTGCTAATTTCCTCTATTTGCTTGGTGCCCCTCCACTTTTAATGTTTGTTAGCTCCGTTAGCATCAATTGCCTTGGGATACTTGACATATCCTAACGGACTTTGACGAAATGCTAAATGACACATTTAAAACCAAATGTGACACATTAAAAACACAAAAAGTGACACATTTTAATGATAAAAGTGACACTATAAATGAAAATTTATTATATTTTTTATTAAAATACAAAGTAACACTCTTAAAACTAAAAAGTAACACATTTAATACTAAAAAGTGACACATTTAATACTAAAAAGTGACACTCTTAATACTAAAAAATAACACTCTTAATACTAAAAAGTGACACACTCTTAATAATAAAAAGTGACACTCTTACTATTAAAAAGTGACACTCTTCCTTAAAGAATTTACCGAACCAAAATGAATCATATCGTGTTTCAAGTTCATCTACTATATGCCTAGATTTTGCTCGCTCTGTTATGAAGGGAAAGAGAAAAAAAATTAAGGGAAGTATTGAAAAGTGTAAGAAAAAGACTACTGATTTTTCTAATTCCAATCAAGCCAAGGAATTTGGTTCCAAGACTCCTAATGTTTGGTTATTTTAGACATAATTTTCAGTAAATTTTGTAAGTTTAAGTAAGAAACATATACTTACCTTGAAAAAGTTATGATTTTGTGTTTTTAATGATTGACGCTTGAGATTATATATTTTTCTATGAATGAGAAGATATATTTAAGTAGTGTTCAATTGGTTATTGTTGTTAAAATCACTAGCCCAAAAATGACACACTTTAGTCCTAAAAGTAACACACTCTAAGCCTAAAAGTGACACTCTTATTGATACAAATTGTATGATTATAAAAATAAGTTATTTTACCAAAAGTGACACACCTAATACCTAAAAGTGACACAATTAATACCTAAAAGTGACACACTAAACGTGACACTTATGAATACAAATTTAAAGATGAAAAATGATTTTTTTTGTCAAAAGTGACACACGTAAAATTTAAAAGTGATACATTCTATGTTTAAAAGTGACACTCTGATTTAAAGTAACTAAGTAAAACTTAATCAGACCTAAAACAACAATTATCCAAAAGTGACACTATTAATATTAAAAAGTGACACATTTGTACCGCAGCAAAATGACACATCACAATAAAACTGAAAAAAAAGCTCATAGGGAGTCTCAAACCCTTGACTCACGCGCGCACAATTTTCCAAACCTTAAGAGTTATGCTGTGAACCAACTAAGCAAATTAACTTTTCTGATTTCTTATAACGTTTTATTAATTTATAATGACCCGTGAATTTTTAAATGGGGCTCCGTCTTACGGATTAAGACCGTCTTACAGGAGACGACCTCATTTTATTTTGAGATATTTTATTCAAAGAGTTCATTTTTAAAAATTAAAACATAAAAATATTATTTTATTATTAATGAATTACTAAAAGTGTTACTTTCTTAAAAAAAGTGATTTTTAAATAGGGACTATATACCAGGAACGAAGAGAGTAATATACTTCTCCGTCCCAAAATTATTATCTTGTTTTTCTCTTTCGTTCGTTCCAAAATAATTGTTTTGTTTGAAAGTTTCTTTTTTTAAAACATCACTTTTACCTCTTTATCCTAACTTTTTCTTTTTACTTTAATTTTGAGCCACATATTCATGAGTTTCAAAGAAAACCACACATTGCTCAAATATCAATAATCAAGTCAATTATTTTTTCTTAATACGTATGCCTAATCAAACATGACAATAATTTTGCGACGAATGGTGTAACAAATAAACACATATTTGGACAAACTTATTACACATGATTAAGTGCCCATTTTAGCCTAACAAATTTAATTTCCCAATTATCTTCCTACATAACTTTTTTTATTCAAATAATATCAAACGATGTTTGTTTATCGTCTCGATTCTGAGCAAATAGTCTATTATTTCATTTTGAGATGTTTCATTTAAAGAGATCACTTTCAAAAAATTATGGCATAAAAGTATCATTTTATTTCTAATAGACTACTAAATAAGTCATTTTCTTAAAAAACAAAATTGATTTTCAAACAGAGAATCTTTGTCCAGAACGAAATGAGTATTTTTTAAATGTTTAATCAATAAAATTCATGGCTTCATGTTACATAGTAAAAAACTAATATTAAAAAAATTGTCAACTGAATTTTGAAAAAAAAAACATGCGATCGTTTCTTATTGAAACAAAAAGGTTAATAATTAGATTTAATTAAAAATATAATTGTAACAAATCAATCCAATAGTAAATTTATATCCTGATATTATATATCGTAAAGTCTTAATACATTTTGTCTGTCATTAACAACTGATTCTAAATATTAATTGAATTGATTAAAACAATGAAACTGATAATAGATTAATAACTAGCATATTTTAATTATTAATTTAATGTTATAAAAAATATTAATATATCATTATAGTAATGAAGTATCACATATTAGCTAAAATATTGGTAGATAAATACTTTAATTGATTAATGTTCTCGTAATGAAACATGAAACGAGTCATAAACATGATAAAAAAAATATGTGGTATCTATTGAAAAAAAAAATAGAAAAAAAATCTTGTTCGTTGATGTGTTGAACATTAAATTAATACGGAAATAAGAAACATGTTGCTCAACTTAAATGACAAGTAAATCCTTAAGGGATAGTTTTATCAAAACAAACATTAATTTGAAATAATAATTAATAATGTAGTGGATAAGTGAAAAATATAGTAAAATAGCCTCTATAATAATAATAATAACAACGAACAAAAAAAATAAGAGGAGGGATTGCATGCGTGTGTCACATTTATTTAGCATAATATTTCTTCGTTCCCAAATAATTGTTCTAATTTATTTTTTCGTTCGTTTCTTTTATTTTTTTGGAAAACTTTTTTATCACTTTACACTTACTTATTTTTTCTATTTTAAATATGTGTCACATACATATCGACTTTAAAAAATATATATTATACCAATATTTGTGATAAAATCAATTGATTTTTCTTAACTCATGTACCTAGTGAAACAAGACAATCATTTAGGAATAGAGGGAGTATAAATAAATTCATATGCATTTGTCTCTTTTCATTGTACTCCATCCATTTCTAAATAATTGTCTCTATTTTTAGTTGCCAGTTTCAAAATAATTTGTCCTTGTTCAAAATTTCTCCATTTAGAATTTTTTTTCTTACCATTGTACCCATAATTTTCATAATTATTTTAATTATGATTATATGTTCAATAACAATAAAGGAAATCATATATTATATTAATATTTATAATCCAATATATTACTTGTTATTTGAAAACAGGAGTATTCAATATGCATTGAATTCAATTTGAAAGGAGGGGAGGGGGCGATTTAATCAGCCATGGTCGTTGATAGATGAAATCATGATTTGATAGGTCTGAGAAAAATACTGCTATCTATATATTCTGAAATAAATGATGTTTTAGTAAAGTTTTTTTTTTTTTTTCAAAATAAATTTTGTTTTATGATTATAAGAAACATATATCCATATTTTAATTATTTTTATTTATTTCACTCAAATTAAATGTTGTTAAAAAGGGTAATTGAGTGAAAAGAGAAATATACTAGTTAAATTTAACAATAGTAAATGATTTTAAATGAAGGTAAATTAGTCTTTACATACCATAAATATGTATGTAAATTGTTAAAATCTATTATATAAACAGATCAGACAATTAAAAAAACTAATTATTAGTCAGGATTGATTTTTAACAAACATAATTATGTCGGTCAGGATTAACTTTCATTATCTCAACCGTCGAATCATGTTTTATTTCCAACTGATTCCTTATTTTCTCTCTACCAATTCGGTTTCTCTCTCAGATCAAACTCATCTCTCTATACACACTCTCTCATCTACACATCTCAAGCACCGAAATCCTTAAGCACCCCCTTCCTCCTCTTCTCGGTTTCTTCCTCAGTCGTCGGAATATGTAAGTTCTCACCGCCGATTTTTGGTTTCTGTTCTACTTACAATTGGTGGGCTTAGGGGTTTATTAATTTATCATCCATAGCTTCTTTGATTCTACAATGGCTGCGAGTTCCAAATCACCGATAAAACCGATGAAAGTCTGCGTGACGACACCGAGGGAGTACTGAGAAATAGCAGTGAAAATAGTAGGGGCTGCAATCATCCATAGCTTCTTTGATTCTACACCAAATTCCTTTACCAAGCTGCCCACTTCCTCTTTTGGCACCCGATCTTACTCACCGCCAATGCCATCGTGGTGGTTTCTCAAAAGTGGTACCACCCCACCCATGGCTAGCGGCTATCTAACAACAGATATTTGAATTGTCAAATTTATTAATTTGAAACAACAATTTAAGTGTATATGTATATTGCATACTCGATATATATAGTATATAGGAGTGATGAGTGATCCTTCAATATTTTTTCTGTTTCTACTTACAGTTGGTGGGTTTGGGGTTTGGGTTTAATTTAATTTCTTTGCAAAAGTCACATTATTTTTTTTGGTGTCTCCTGATCTCTTCTCGATTTTGATTTTCGTTTACGTTGGCCCCATAGTTTTACCAAGAAGCTTTGTTTAATAGTAAAAATTAAAAAAATTATTTCTCTAATTTTAATGTTAGAGTCGGATAAATCAGTACGCAACCCTAGAAGCTGAAAGAGAGAGAAGGAAAATGGAATGTTTGAGTTTGTTATGAGTGTGTGTGTTTTGCTTCTGGTAGCTAGGGAGTTGGAGAAGATAAGAAAACGGGGGAGAATGAGGGGGGTTATGAGGGAGGAGGAAGAGGGTTAGGTGGGAGCCACGTGGAGGGTTCTAGAATGATAGTGTAAGTAACTAGACAATGATTTTAACTGTGAATTGCACTTACAAGTTTTGATGAGAAAAGTAGTCCAACGCTGTGGAATAAACAAAGATGATGAGACTTGGACCAATCTTTTCATTGGAGAATAAGAACATAAGCCTAAGCATTGAGCCATCATGAGCACAAAACAGTATAGCAGAATAAGAAGAAAATTCAAGCTTGATTGTTGTTTTTTTTGTTTCTTATCGGGGGAAGGCCAGAGTAAAAAATGATGGTGTTGTCCAAGCGTGTTGAATCGGTCATTTCAGTGATTTTTTGGTCCATTATAAGAGCTATGTCGAGGTTATCCCAAAGGGATACAGGGATGCAGGGAAAAGCATCACCCCATTTCATCTTACTCTTTGTTAAAGGGAAAGTAAGGTGCAAGAAAGATATTGCGCGCCCCATCAGCTGACTTTATGAAATTGC
>JABEVN020001103.1:0-26344 GCA_013146195.2 Codonopsis lanceolata | reverse complement strand
GTTGGCACTGACTGCCCGACGGTATCCCCTCACGGTCACTATGGCCTCTGCACGGCCTCCTTGGGCTGCGGGGAGGACAACTTTGGGCACCTGGGCGCTTCCTAGCCGGGCTTGTGCCTTGCCCTGCCCGCCGCTTAGCCGCAGGACCGAAAGGCAACTCTGGGCGAGCTATGGGTTCATTAACCTTCAAATCAACCGCCTGGCCGGTAGTTTCTCGCTCAAGAGCCACATTCTTCATCCCTAAGCAAGGAAAACAAACAGTGGTCAAGATAATGCTACGAAAGCAAATACACCCAAGATAAAGACAATGAAATAATCGCAAAAAACAACCATCATGGTCTTCATAATGTGGTCGACACCTCCCGGGGCCCAGACGTTGGCACTCAACGCATTCTACTTAAACATTTGGCCGTGGCCACCCCAATATGGGTGTGTGTGGTCTCTCGGCACGTGGATCGAGAGGCTCCACATCGGGATCTCGCCCTCATTACACGGCCAAACATAGGTTACGCGGGTTACAAACCAGCTCCTTCCAATCAAGAAGAAATTGATGGCCAACACGCCTCTCATTCTTCTATCACCCCCACCGCGGCTTTTAATGTGGCTAAACGGACGCCTCCCGAACCGTCTGTTTTGAGGCCTTGGGATTTTGACGTCGTCGGAGGTGGGCATAAACGGCCAGGCCGACTCGAGATTCTATGAACAAGACCCTCTATCGAATCTACTTTCAGGGAACTTGAAACGACCTCAAAAAGCGGAGTTAGCTCGCACCAGATCCTCCCACGCTTTGTGCTGGGGCAAAGACAAACAACTTCCGAATAAGTACATGTCCATATCGGATCAAATGGCACACTAGCGCCTTTGTGAAAGTAGTAATGGCCCGGGCGGTTGTTAACATCAAGTCCAAGGAACCGCTTTGGCCTCGAGCAAAAGTCAACCGAAAAGGCTCAGGGAAGAGGCGTAATCCGACTTCGGAAAAAATCGGCAAAAATAAACTTCATTCCGTGCTCACGGAAAGCTTCACATTCGCAGACACGTCCATCTTATTCGCTGGTAATAGGTCAGTCC
Source organism: Codonopsis lanceolata (assembly GCA_013146195.2). NCBI lineage: Eukaryota > Viridiplantae > Streptophyta > Magnoliopsida > Asterales > Campanulaceae > Codonopsis > Codonopsis lanceolata. Next base: position 25,276 of record JABEVN020001103.1, on the reverse strand, counting down.
CAAAGGGATGTGTGAGCCATGCGGTCACTTTGTCCCATGAAGTATCAATCTTAGCCCGGTCATAGCGGCTTTCATCGGCGTTAATATACGGTCGGGCTCCTCCTCCTCTCTTCCTCTCCCTCCTCGATTCTTTCCTCAATAGGAACCCTCTTTGGAAGGCCACCTACACGGGTCGAGCGGGCAATAGGAATCCTATCACGGCCGATTGTTTCTTCTTCAGGGCCACTTCCACCCCGAGGCGGCCAATTTTCTTAAAAGCGTAGGGCAGTGGCATATTGTTATGCCTCATCGGCCTCACGAACCTCCTCGGCTATTCTCGCTGCTCACTCCTACTCGCCCCATGTGTCTCCTACCAGGCTCTTTCTTTGGTCGAGGCCTTGACAAATAAGCCACCGTCACACTCTCTTCACCGAGTCCTCTTCGCAGAGGAATCAACTATATCAACCACGGGGTCCACTACCGCCCGAAGCGTGCTAGGCCACGGACACGGCTCCCTCCTCACGCCTCACGCTAATTGGGGGAGACTTCTCGCCGCCGAGTCATTCCTTCCACCATTGAAGGCCTCGCGGTCATTGTCGAACACATCGACATCTACATAGAGATCGAGGAAAATAGCTATCGAGCTTTGTCAGGGCAACCATCAACAAGATAAAAGAAAATCCTAAGTCTAGATCAACATGAGGATTATGTCCACCTAGCGGCAGGCTTATGTTTTCTATTCCTCGATCTCTACCTAAGGATGGTCTTACTCACTAAAACCAGCAGAGGCATATGGAGAAAGAGAAAAGAAACCGAAATGCATCCATAAACCCAAGAAAGACAAAAAGCAGAGAAAACTTTCGTGATTTACGGGTAGGATCGTCTTCAGTAAGCAATTCAAGGGAGAACTAAAGCGATACGAAGGCTGCAAAACCCAAAGATGAAATTGATGAAGGAAGCGAAGGAACGACCTTGTTGGAACTCAGGAGAAATCGCGACAGCAACAGCGGCGACTGCTTCAAAATTCTTCAAGGCTCTTCAAGGCTTTCTCTCTCTAAAACTCAAAGGCGATAAAAGAGAAGAAAGGAAGGAGAGGCTGCCTTTTATAGGCCGATCTCTGAAAATTTTTGGGGGGAAAAAGGCTCGAAGCCCGAAACGGCGTCTAAATGGGCGGCCCATCATCACCTGTGGCACGCGTCGCATTAAATGCGCTTCAGGTCCGCGCCTCGTCCCGCCGCCCTCAACTCCGACGGCTCACGCGCTTTTCAACCATGCGCTGACACGCCTTTAACAAGAAGCTTCCTTAATACGCTTCAACTTTTCCCCGATGGACTCTTTGTCTTCTTGAAAATTCACAAGTGATGAAGCCCGAGCGAATATCAAACTTGAACGCTCCCCGCTCCGAGCATAAATGCCCGCCAGACAGGGAGCTAGGGGCCACTGATATACCCGGCCCAAGCCGGGTCACGAGCAATGCACGAGTTCGCATCACGTGCTAATCACGAGCACAATGCCTACGAGGCCCACAGCCCAGCGAGCAGGATGAGAGAGCCAGCGAGCACCGAGCAGCATAACCCTCACTCAAACCTGGTCGGACAAAGGCCTTGCCTGTCCGACCAGGGGCCATGATTGGGAATCATACATGCTTAGCAAAGGAATCAGACTTACCTTGCCTGGTCGAGCACCGGTCTTGCCTGCCCGATCAGGGGCCGATCTTCAGACCTATAATAAGTTCAAGGATTAACACAAACAGAATAACCGGGCAGAGCCTTGCTCGCCCGAGCACACATCGAGCATGAGACGCTGGTAGCTTGCTTTCCAAGGCAAGTCAAAGGTTTCCATGTTTAGGCATAATACTTGCCTTATCAACTCCTATAACTACGCGGTCAACCGCCTGTTTCGCCTATAATCAAGGGATTTCCTCCTTGATTATCTCGCCAGCTATGGAAACTGAATCCTAGACGGATTCAATCACCTTGAAGGCCTATAAATACCTCTCCACAATTAGCAACAAGGTAGACACACTTTCTTGAGCCTCGTTACTCTATCAATTCATCTTTTGACAATCACTCGATACTTACTCTCACGCCGGAGGGGTTTCGCGAGGCCTTGCCTTGCACTTCCACTCAGGTGTTCTTGTGATCTTAACAGGCTTAAGGAGGACGATTACAAGCCCAGATATCCTACCCATCTCAAGGACGGTCCAAGCTGTGTTTTTGCTACATCAAGCTTCATTTTTTCAATTTTATTACACAAATGCCATTAAGCTTCCCAACAAAAATATTATTTCAACAATGCACAAACTTCAATACTTTTACATATTTCACCATCTTTATTTTTATTAATTTAATATTTTACTTATATCAACAAATAAAATAGCTGCAAACTTCAAAAAATCATAGTTTTTTTCTGATATCTAAATGAAACAAATCAAGTCTTTATTTACAGGTAAAAATGTGTCCTGCACATGCATTTTAAGGAAGGGTACTTCAAGGTAGAAAAACTTCATAAATGAAGCGGAGCTGGTGGATCTGCATTTGCTAGGTGGAGACTTTAATTGGTTCAGAAATTGGGGCAGAAATCAATTTTCCAAAATAGATAGGTTTCTGATTTCTTCGGACTTAGTGGATAATTTCAGCGACTCTACTCAAACTTGTCTTCCTATAGTAGTGTCAGAACAAGATCATGTTCTGTTATTGCTTAGCTGTGGTGGGATTTCGAAGGGCGAAACACCGTTCAGATTTGAGAATATGTGGCTGAAGTATCCAGGATTTTTGGAATGGGTGAGAAATAAGTGGAGTTCCTATATCCTGGAAGGGAATCCTTGTGTCAAAATGGCTAAGAAGCTTCTTAAAGATGATCTGAAAGTCTGGAACATGAAGGTTTTTGGTAGAGTAGATGTGGATATTAAAAAAGCTATGGATGAATTGAGCATATTAGATGAGAAAGCAAGGGGTGTGGGTTTAAATGTAGGTGAAGAGTGTCGTTCTAATCTTATAAGAAAGCTAGAGCATCTTCTCCTAAATGAAGAAATTTGTTGGAAACAGAAATCCATGGTTCAATGCCTTAAAGAAGGTGACATAAATACAAAAAAAATCCATAGAATGGCGAATGCTCATAAAGCTGTGAGCCAGATCAGGAGTATTTTTTTTAATTGATGGTGTTGCAGTGGAAGAGAAGGAGGCTATTGAGAATAGTATTGTGGGGTTTTACGAGAGGCTATATTCAGATGATGGGGCTTGGCGTCCTAAAGTGGACGATTTGGATTTTAAGTCTCTAAAGGCTGGGGAGTCGGCTGACTTGGAACAAGTTTTTTCAAAAGAAGTATTTGCAGCGCTGCAGAGTATGAATGGTGAAAAAGCCTCGGGCCCGGATGGATTCTCAATGGCCTTTTTTCAATATTGCTAGGAGGTGATTAAAAGTGATGTGATGAATGTCTTCCAGTTCTTTCATGATAATATGAGTTTTGAGAAGAGTTTTAATGTCACCTTCAGCTTTAATCCCGAAGAAGAAAGGATTTATAGTTGTCAAAGTCGAGAGGCACTAAAAAATCGATAGGTATATATTTGAGACGAGAGGCGAGGCGCTAAAAAGGCATCCAAAAGACGCTCACGAAAATAATATAAAAATAAATAAATAAGAAATATATAGATCAACAAATCTCAAGAAAAACATGTCAAATAAATAAATAATGGGAATAAACTGGACATTAGATAACCCATTATTTTTATTTTCAGTTCCTAATCCACATAGTACATAAATAAATAATTAAAAAATATGACAACCAATTAAATAGAATTAGACCAAAAATAACTTGAAATTGCCTCAATCCAAAAACCAAACAAGAGACTAACATTTATCAGCGCCGGCGAACAGGTCTGTGGAGGTCCACCAAAAAAATTCTGGCATCAACGCCGGCACGTGACTCCAATTCCGGCGACGACGAAGGCATAGATAGGTTCGCCTAGTCACGGTGATAGCATATCTGGTCTTAGATTGGGTAAAAAGTGAAGATAGATATTACGGCTACCCTCGCCTCGACTCGCCTATACTACTCTAGGCGTTGGACCCTTAACTGAGGTCGCCTCTCGCCTGAGGCGAGAGAAGCAAGCGCCTTTAACAACTATGAAAAGAGCTAGTGATTTGAGAGAGTACAGACTGTAGAAACTTACATACCTTAGATTTACTTAAAACCATTAAGTTAAAACCAGTTAGTATAAATACTTTTCCACAATCCTTAAAATTGGTTTTTTACTTACTTTGTAACAAGTTTAAATCTATCTGCTGAAACATTCAGCAAATAAAATATCTTCTATTGTTTATACAGCAGATACCCATTTGACTTTGCTTGGCAGCCTACTTTCTAGTTTCATTTGGCTAAAGCATAAGTCATCAGCAGTTAGCAGCTGCTGATATACTATGTCAGCACCTACTTATACTCTAAGTTTCTACCTGCTGAAATCACTGTAGTTATCTGGAAAAGATCTAACTTTCACGCGCTTAATATAATATATTATTTTGGTAAACTTTTTCAAACAAAAGAACTATTCACATGTTACTTCAATAAAAAAAATCGTGCATGTTATAAATGTTCTTTGTATGTACATACCTAGCTAACCACTCTCTTTAATATTTCATATTATGAAATGCTCTCTGTCTCTTACAGTCTTCCTGAATTTCTGGGCATTCAATGGAACATCATCTCATCAAGAAATTCAAGATTCAATATCTCTCTCAAACGGCTACAATTATGGATTCATCTATAAAACGTTTGAAGCAAAGATTGAAGAAGACACCCCCCCTTACAATATTACGTGCTCAAGCTTTCATAAATCATTTTTTCTCGACAGCACTCAGAAGAGACAATCTAGTCGAAGCTCTCATTCAAATCAAGAACTTCAAATCTTTCCTTGAAGAGCTTCTTCTCCAAAACATTACTAGACAGTTTCCTTCATAGTTATTTTTTTCTAGCTTCTGTTTTGAGCAATTTTTGATTCTCTGTTCCTTTACTCTTTCAAATCCTTAAAGGATCATAGATTGTTGCGCGAGTTTGATTCTTGCTAGATCAAACTCCTCAAACACTGGTTTTTTTTATTGTACACTGATCCGTTAGTGATCACTTAGCTTATACATAATCTTAGTGCACTTCAAAATCAAAGTTTGACCAACTTGGTAGTGGACGTAGCAGTTTTAACACTGTAAACCACTCCAAATACTGTGTTCTGTCTACCTGTTGTTTTCATTGTTCATACACTTAAGCAACTCATATCTACTTAAGTGTCTAACAGTAGCAGTTATAAGTTCTTTACATATTTGATCTTATATATGGTACTTCAATTCAGTCCATATACTTAAGTGATTAAAAGAAAACCAAATCAAACTCTTTTTAGTTCAGCAGCTGCTACCTGCTGTTACATCGGCTGCTAAAAACTTCTATTTTTCGCTTCATCTTTCGAAGGTTTTCGAAATAACCCTTAAAGTTTTTAAAAGGCTATTCACCCCCCTCTAGCCTTATTTCCTTTCCAACTGGATTTACACAGACCTATAAGTTTGGTTGGAGGTATTTATAAGCGTATATCGAAAGTGTTATCTAGAAGGTTGAAACAAATGATTGGTCGAGTTGTCTTAGATTCTCAACATGCTTTCGTGGGTGATAGCCAGATTATTCATGTTTCTCTCATAGCTAATGAAATGGTGGATATTAGATTAAGGAGTGGGGTTTCAGGTTTGTTATGCAAGCTGGACATAGAAAAGGCGTACGACCATGTCAACTAGGATTTCTTCATGTATTTGTTAGACAGATTGGGATTTGGTCTAAAATGGAGGAAATTGATTCTTTTTTGCATATCTATAGTTCGTTTCTCAAATGAACGGTGAACCTGCAAGGTTTTTCGGCAGTTCTAGAGGTTTGAGGCAAGGAGATCCACTTTCCCCTTTCCTGTTCATTATTGTCATGGAGACGCTTAGTAGATTCATATATAAGTTTGTGGCGGGAGGTTTCATTAGTGGATTTAATATAAGTCGACATAGAGATTTGGAGGTCTACATGTCTCATCTTCTTTTTGTGGATGATACTCTGATTTTTTGGGATGCAAATTCTTCTCAACTAGGTTACCTGCGCCTAGTTCTGTTGTGTTTTCAGATGGTCTCGGGTCTACGGATTAGTATTGCAAAAAGTGAGATTCTGTCTATGGGAGGGGTTGATAATGTTAAGGGTTTGGCTCAGTTCTTCGGGTGTAAGGCAGGCAAGTGTCCTTCCTCCTATCTTGGGTTACCCATTGGAGCTCAATTTAAAAACAAGGCGATATGGAATCCCATCATAGAGAGATTCGAACGTAGATTGGCTGGGTGGAAAAACAACTCTTGTCGGAATGAGCGTCTTACCCTAGTTAAGAGCACTCTATCCGGTATGCCCCCCTGCTGTTAGAAAGATTGGAAAGAGATTTCTTTTGGGAAGGACACAGTGAGAGTCATAAATTTAATTTGGTCAAATGGGAAAAGCTTTGCTATGGTTTGAGGGAAGGAGGCCTAGGTGTTAAAAACTTGAATGCTTTTAATAAAGCATTGTTGGGCAAGTGGCTTTGGAGATTTTTAGTGGATAAAGATGGTTTATGGAGGAAGGTGGTGGAGAGTAAGAGCATCCACAACAACACTCAATATCACTCTTTAAACACATCGTTTTGTGTTTCAGTTACACGTTTTCAAGACTATAAAACAATTCACTCCAATAAGCACACTCTACACACCCTCTAAATATCTCAAATCTCTTCATCTCAACTAACAATCATAACTACCAATATATTTCTCCTTATTATTTCTATTTTTCTCATGACAATCGGAATGAGATATTTTAAAATTTAAATTTTATATAATGTGATAAATATTATATTTTTAATTATTTCAATTACTTTTATCTAAAAATATGTGGCAATCAAATGAGCAATTTATGGTTCCCGGAGCAAATGATTACTTTCGTTAAAAATAATTCGCAGTTAATTCCAAATTTTCATATTAATAAAAATAAATATCTTTCTATTTGATTATTTTGAATTATATGTTTTCGATCAATAAAATTTGTTAAAGCAAGAAAAATTAAAATAAGTAGATATGTAGCCTTGTGATTCTATCGGCCAACCTTAGAAAGAGAAGATAATATGGTGGTACTTGCAAATATTTCCATATAGAAGCAACTTACAAACAAACTATCGAAAACTTGTTGTAAAAGATCAAAAAAGAATGTTGTCATGATCACTTTTTCAAGACTAAATCATACTGGAACTATAACACATAACCAAATGGAAAAGGGATGGCAATATTAAGATACCACACACAATTAAACTCAAAGGAAGCCTCATAGTTTCAGGACTTGCAAAGGAGAAAAATCATTCTGCCAAGTCGGCGTTTGTACATAACTAAGAAATCATTCTGCCAAGTTACACTATTTGCGGTCCATTCTTTCCAGTCCCTGTCAACATGATTTTGCATCAATTTAACTACACAAGAATTAGCTTGAGGTACGCCAGGAAGGCCCTCTTCGTTCAGAGCATCTGAGCATCTTCCGTGTTTGCAAACGGTTGGACCAAGAGAGTCCCCGGGCGCCACTCCGTAAGCAAGAAAGTTGCGAAGATCTATCAAATGGTCACAAATAACATATTTTCAGCATATACACACCACTAGCAAATGAAATTAATGGTGAATCCACAAATAGTGAGCTATAAAAGTCATCAAAAACCAGTAAACTGATTTAGAGACTTTCAGTGAGACTTTAGTATATATGAATCATAAACTCAGGTTGATAGTTCTTCACATGCTAATTGGTACTTCCTTAGAATCAAACATTGACCACACAGAAAACTTAAAGTGTACTAATTTAGTAATCTGGGTCAAATCAAAATTATGCAGACAAATTTTTAAAAAGAAGAATTTGAAGAATGCAGACAATTCTATCCAATTTTTGAATTCACTAGGTCCTTCAGCTATGACTTTTATAAATTCATAGCATTCAAGTTTTATGCTCAGGCAATACATTTGACTGTCCTATTGATGGGAGTGGAAGCAGAGTAGAAGCACAAACACAAGCGCGCACATACACACAGAGAAGAAGAAGCAAGCATATGATCTGACCTTTCACCACCCAACACACAAACAGATGCCTAATATATGTATGAAGACATTACTGACATAGACAAGTGCTTTTCTTCTACAATAATTGCATTGTTCACCTTGATGTCATACCTTTCATGCCAAAACCAAGCAGTTTTTGTCACGAATCCCATTATATTTACTAATAATACGAAATAAGTATATCGTGCACAACACACACACAACCTTGATATCATGTTGTTAAAAAGAAAAACATGATTGTCCAAGGCATACCAATCTAAACCTTCCTCAATAACCAAATCTAGGAATAAATAAATAGAGATAGATCCATCCAGCCATTCTATTGTTCAAAATATGCCCTACTAAACCCACCTAAAAAGGAAACATAAAAGTAAATGATGAAATCATCAGTTGTAATTCACTGCTCAGAATCATCGATGATTAGAGAAGGAAAAAATCATGCCTAGCAAATCCATACTAGTATACTAAAGCTCAGCTACAAATTACTAAGAATTGAACACAAATATCCACATTTTGGCGATCTTCCAAGTTACAATAAATAACTCTCTTTCTCATTTCCAGATCTACTGACCTTCACTAGCTTAGCCTAACACACCTATAAACCAATCCAACTAATAGACCAATAATTATCGAGAAAAATCATTAGTGAATCCTAAGATTTGCTCTCTTCGATTTTACTTTGCAGTTTTCATTAAACCTTAGATCTACAAAGATAGCTAAAAATGACAAGAACCCATATTCCCTCAACCTTGTACAGATATTTGTAGCCAACATTAATCTAAAATCAAGAACTTAGAATCATCATAAAAGACAAATTGCTCGGTTTTCACTTCTAGAGACTCCAATGCTGCAGTTCTCGGTTCGAAACATGCTTGTATGCCTTCCATAAAAAAGGTAATATGCAACAAAAGAAACCCAATAACAAACTACTACGAATGCCTAGAGGTGTGGACCATTTTCCTGTAACCAATTCAAGAAACAATAAAGGATGGTATTTAATATGACTGAGCAAAGAGTGCAGTCAAGATAAAGTTTTGTATCAATAAAAAATATTGATAGTCAGTACTAAAGAAGCAATGGAAATTGGATCATCAAAATGAAATGGACTTGGACAAGTACAATTATGATAGGGTTGAGACATTTAAACAAATGTTGTGGATGGTCAATGACACTCATCAGGATAACCTAATTAGAAAAATATGAAATGATCGGACAACTTACTCTGACATGTCCCATATATAAACTATCAAGGTCGTTGAAAGTCCCATTCTTTGGTAGTCTTTGTTTTTTAGGGCACCACGATCGTGTACGCCAAGGACATATGTCATAATCTAGTAGAAGGCATACCCATGAATATGATGGAGTATTATCCCGTAGAAGGCATTATCTTAAATCAATCTCATAAAAATAAAAAATTTCAATCAATCAAAGTGAATACATGAAAGGGAATAAATTAAGATTTGAAATTACCTAAGAATCGTGGAATGAAGAACAATCTAATGACATATCGAAAACCCCAACACATAACGAGCCTCGCAGGGAGTCATCGGAGATAAGCCGGAATCTCTGGAATTTTTGTCGGCCGATGAGGTTAAGAAGGAGGCGGCGGCGGTAGACGGTTTTGTTGTTGGGATGAGTGGTGTGGAGAGATAGGACGAGGAAGACGGTGGGGAGAAAGACGAGAGAAGACCGTAGGGAGGAGAGAGAAAGAGGAAGGCAGACCGTTGGGAAGAGAGAGAAGAGAGGGAGGAAGACTATTGTTCATGTTTCGGGACTCCCGATCTGTTGTGAATCCTTTAAGTCTTTAACGGATTATTGGGATAAGGAGTGGTACCGGAAGTCCACTGTGGGCTTCTGGTCGGTTAAAAAACTCCAAAAACAATTTTGGAGTGTCGGTAGCAGGGACCATTGTGGTCGCACTAAATATGGGGACGGGGATGGGCAATGGGCCCCAAATGAAGTTTCTCTTTCTTACGGAGTTGGTGTTTGGACAAGGATTAGGAAATGGTGGGAATCTTTCGAGAGACTCCATCGCTTTGAGATTGGTGATGGCTCGTCGATGAATTTTGGAAAGACAAATGGTGCGGAGACATAGAGTTGTGGAGATTATTTCGTGTGCCGGAGATACGAACTGTTTTGTTAATGGAAGATAACAAGGTGGTTTGGAGCCCTTCATTTTGTAGGAATTTCCATGACGGGGAAATGGATTCATATGCTCTATATTCCCCGACCGTTGGCAAGCAATTGGAAGGTGTGGTGGAAGGGTCCTAAACACAATAGTTATTATGTTAAATCTTATTATGAGTCTTTGTCTCACAAAGACGGTTCTTTATTTCCTTGAATATCAGTTTGGAAATCTAGAGCTCCCAATCTAGTAGCGTTTTTTGCTTGGGAGGCTTGCAATGAAGTCATTCTTACCGGTGATAATTTGAGAAGAAGGCATAATACTTACGTAAATTGGTGTTATATGTGTAAAGGAGATGAGGAAAATGTTAACCACCTACTCATTCATTGTTCGGTAGCTAAGGATCTTTTTTTGATAACGGTAATTGTATTAATATCAAAGCGTCAAAACAGGTGACGCATCCTATATATACAAGAAGTATATAATGCCAGAAAACTAATTAACATGTAGGAAAGTTCTGCACAAAATCTACAAAAGAGGAAGACTGGGGAATATGTGAATGCTCAGCCCATGCACACCACGCAAACAGGAAGTACTTATATTCTTCCTCCGCCAAAAATACCTCCAACTCCACAATAAGTCTTTAGAGGCCTCCGGAAGCACCCACAAGCTGAACATAAAATTCCACAATTCAACGACACCTGGCAATGCAATACCAAGTGATTTACACTCTCCTCGCTCTTCTTGCACAAAAAGCATCTGTTAACATATATCATCCCTCTTTTTCATAGATTATCCCCAGTTACAATAGCCTCATTCGCCACTTCCCATGCAAAAAAGGCTACACGACTTCCGTCTTCCATACCGACTTCCATGGGAATGATAACCCCCCTCTTTCCATCAACTTTGAATAATAGCCTTTCACTAAGAATTTATTGTCCTTCGACCCTTTCCAAATCACCCTATCAATCTCGCATCCAACTTTTTTAGCATAAAGAAGCTCAAGAAATCTTGTCACCGAATCCATCTCTTAATCCTGAAAATTTCTTCTAAACGTCGGGTTTCAAGATACTCGACTTTCCTCTAAAGAGAGCACCGAGCTGATCAAACTATCCTCTTCCCTAGCCATAGAGAAGAGCTCTGGAAAGGATCTAAGCAACTCCAATCTCCGCACCATAAGCCTTTCCAAAACTTCACCGTCGCCCCGATCCGATCTCAAACGAAACATTTCTACCAAAAGCATTCCAGCCTTTTCTAATTCCCTTCCACACTCCTGCCCCAAAAGCATCGGTGATCTCTGCCGGAAACCACAAATGATTCCCTATGCCGTATTAGCTCTCCACCACTTTCCTCCAAAAGGCCCCCTTATCCTACAAGTATCTCCACTTCCCAAGTAAAGCCTCATTAAACAGCTTGAGATTTTTTATTCATAAACCCCCTTCCCTAAATCAGAGCAAACTGTATCCCATTTTACAAGGTAAAATTTCCTCACTAACGATTGACTTTCCCACAAAAGATCCCTCTCCAGCTTTTCTAATCTATTCCAGACCGAAGCAGGAACAGCGAAGAGTGAAAGAAAATACGTAGGCATACTCGATAACATATTTTTCGCCAAAATCAGTCTCCCCCCTTTTGACAAATACCGCTTCTTCCAACCCGCCAAGCGACGTTCAAATCTTTCAACCACGGAATTCCACATATTTTTGTTATTAAACGAGGCTCCGAAAGGCAAGCCAAGATATACGGACGGAAGATTGGCAACCCTTGCAACCGAATAAAAGAGGTCAAAGTCCCTACACCTACATCCTACCTACATCGCCCACTGGAATAATATCACTTTTGGAAATGTTAATACGAAGCACTGAGGCCGCCGAAAAGAAAAGCAACAACATCCTTAGATAACCCATGGGGATCGCTCCGCCCGCAAAAGACTGGTGTCGAATGCTCGCAAAGGAGATGGGGCACCAAAGTCTCTGAAGTAGCACCCTCACCCACTCTGCTGATGTAACCCCCCAAAGCAGCTTTCTCCATTAGTTTACTAAGGGCCTCCATGACTGTGATGAACAAAAATAGGGAAAGAGGATCTCCTTGTCTCAAGCCCCTCGAGCACGGGAAGAAACCTATGGGTTCTCCATTAACCAACACCGAGAACCTGGCTAGATATGCAAAAATGGATCCACCTCCTCCACTTGTAACCAAACCCCATCCTTTCCATAAGATACAGCAAAAAGCCCCAATTAACATGATCATACACCTTTTCAATGTCTAGCTTGCAGAGAAATACCGAAACTCGACTTTTAATCCTAGCATCCAAAATTTTATTGGCGATCAATGATGCATCAAGGATTTGCCTCTCCATGACAAAAGCATGCCGAGTTTTGGAGATATCGTACCCAACACCTTTCTCACCTCTGAGACATCACCTTAGAGATGAGTTTGTACACCTCGCCAACTAGATTGATCGGCCTGAAATCCTTGGCGTCACTGGCTCCTTTCTTCTTCGGAATCAACTCAATGAAGGCACGCGTTAAGGCTCTTCTCAAATCGCAAGCTATCGGGGAAGTGATTAAAAACCTTCAGAATATCATCCTTCACCACTTCCCAGCAATGCTGAAAAAAGGCCAAGGAAAAACCATCAGGCCCCGGGGCTTTATCCCCACTCATACTATCTGTCTTTGGCGCCACCACTTCTTCCTCACGAAATAACCCTGTTCCAATCAATTAGCATCTTCGAGTTGAAGATTTGAAATACTCGGCCATTGAATCATCTTCATTCACTTCGCCCCATGCAGTCGATAGAAATCAACAATGCCTCTCTTAACCTCTTCAGGATCTTGCAGAGTAATGCCATCTATAGTGATCTTATGAATCTGATTTGCTGCAGAATGAACACTCGTCATACGCTGAAAAAATTTAGTATTTTTGTCTCCCTCCCTTGGCCATTGAATTTGGGACTTTTACCTCCAACTTATCTCCTCACTTTTAAGAAGACGTTCCAGCTCAATAATGAGAGCCTCTCTACGACTTACCTCAACCTCAATTCTCTCTTCTCCCCCAACTCTTTCATCAAGTCTCAAATCTTTGATTTTGAGATCTACCCTTCCGAATACTTCTCTATTCCATATTTTTAAATCCTTCTTGAGCACTTTCAGCTTCTTAGCCATGACGAAACTTGGATCCCCCCCAACATTATACAAATTCCATCTCGCTTCGACCCACTCCACAAATCCCTGCTCTTTAAGCCACATATTCTCGAATCTGAATAGTGTTTTCCTGCTTGTCAAGTCGCCGCATTCAAGAAGTAAGGGAACATGGTCAAACACTATTCTGGGAAGGCAGGACTGTCTAGATACGCAAAAGCTATCCCCCAGTCTGCAGAAACAAGGAATCTATCAATCCTTGAAAACTGATGCCTACCTTTGGAACCTAATCTTTGGGCTCTTCAATATTTTGTGGGTTATGCCCAGATCAACCAAAGAGAGGAGCTGTTTCTAAGCTGGGCTTTTCTTTTGATAAGGGTAAAGTATATGTATGTGTATATATATATGAGAGCGTCAAAACAGGTGACATACACGAAAGCATACACTACACAAAAATATACCCACTAGCCAATATGGAAAATATTCACAGCATCTGCACTAGTGTTATCACTGTGATTCAAGATATGGGACTCAGGAAATGTGAGGAAGACAAAGAGTATGAATACTGGTTATGGAAGTCTTGAGAAACTTGATGGCCAAGGCCAGAAGGCCCACAATGGACACATTGTGTGAGTTTGGCTGTTGTGCATTTGGCCCACTTTTATCTTTCTTTCCTTTTTTCCTCAGGAAACCCCTTTTGATTTCAACTGGTTTTTGGTCTATTCTCCCTCTTCCACATTGGGCCAAGAAAGGATGGATCGGATCACCAGTCTACAGTGGGATCACAATAAAGGATGGTTCTACTATGGACAGGCACTCGCGACGGATAAGGACACGGCGGATACGGCCCAAAATACGTATTGGGGCCGAATTTGAATTTCCGAAACTTTTGACACGGACACTGGTTCGGGTAAGACAGTCGGGGATACGTACCTTTAAGACCGACGCGATTGGGGGTATATATTGCCTGTGGGTAGACAGCGAAAACGAGCCTAGCCTAGCCTCTCGTCGCCGACCAAGAACCACCTCTGCCGTCGGCCCCTTGCCCAGTTGCCCCTTCGACCTTCTCTCCAGATCTCCGTGCTGCGTCGCCGTGCGGGCTACTGTCGAAGACCTCAATTCTGAATCACGTACTTCCAGTGTTCCCTCAATATCTGTTGATCTGTTCTCTCGTCTCAGTCTTCTCTCTCTTCGATTTCAATCCGTCTCTTCTCCCTCAATATCTGTTGATCCCACGTAACTGTTCTGATCCTTGGGAAGATGGAAGGGGTTCTGGTCAAGGCTTTTAGTTCTTGACCTTTCATATAAGATAATACTTTCTTATTAATTATTATTAAACAATTCATAGTATGTTCTGAATTTTATAAAAATTACATATTAAATTTTTGGTACATTGGAAATGTTTATTTTGTAGTTATAGTTTTAAATATTTATAATTTGGTCATTATATTTTGAATATTTATATTTTAGTCCTTATATTTTGAATATTTTATATACCCCACGCACCGTGTCAATTTTTGAAAATTCGTATCCGTAGGATGGTTCCCTAGGTTCCCTAGAGTGGGGCTCTGGCATTATTTTGCACGGAGATGGGACAAATTTAGCAGCTACAAGTAACTTCACTTTGGTAAGGTTCTAAAGTTAGTCTTTGGTTAGACTGATGGTGCCACCCCCAGGTGCCCTTCCGGAGCTGTATCGTGTATCTTGTGTTAGTAAAAATACTAGAGTTTGTTTTTCAGAAATATTGCACAGGGTTGGGAGAACATCGGCAACTACATGCAACTTCTAGTGGGCAAAGGTTCCAGAGTTTGCTTTTGGTTAGACTAATGGTGCCCCAACCACCCACCAAAAAAATAAAAAGAAAAGGCCTTCCCATGATCTGTATTATATATTTTGTGTTAGGAAAAGCATTGTGTTTTACTTTGCTTCTACAATTATGCCTATGATACTTTGAACCCTCAGTTAAGGCAGTATGTTCAATTTTAAGAATTAAAAGTGGTCGACAAGTTTGGGGGGGCTTTGATTGAAGAGTCTCCCCCCTCCTCTCTTTCGATTCAGGTTCAGAAGTCAGTGGCTGCCTTAGAAGTTTCTTTTTAAATGATCAGCAGACTGGGAAGCCAATCTCAGAAGTGGGAACTTTTTGGAACCATTGTTTTGCAGGTATGACATAAAGAAAGAAGCAATTAACCATCTTTTTGTTACATTGCGGTATGGCTAGAGATATGTGGACTGTTCTGGTTGCATCATTTAAATTCAGACAGGTTACACCCAAGTCAGGAAAAGACTTCTTAGCTTGGTACGGTGCTGCTGGTGTAATTCCTAGCAACAGAAGTTTGCACATTCCGCTATGTGGATGCTGGAAGGGGAGGGATTGGAGGCGTTTCAAATACACTTCTTAGCCCAACTACATGGCAAGTCTCTTGATGCTAAGAATGTTTCTTCTTTTTCTCTCACAAGTTTCTCACAGATGCAATGATTCCCTTTTGTTGATTTTCTGGGGATCCTTGGCCTGGGTGTATAGTTGAAAAAGTTGTACTCCGGGTTCCTACAAGAAAGTCGTTGTTTGACTAGGCACAACGATAAGAAAAGATAATTGACTCTATTTTAGATATTAGGATAGTGTGTAATTTTCAACGATACACATGTGAGAGTGGAGCCAATCAATTAAGGTGGAAATCAAATCAAGGGTAAAATGGTAAAGGTAACTTTTAAAAAATGAATGATTAGAAAGTAGACACTTTTCTTGGAAAGTCCTAAAAAAGGAAAGATGGAATATTTTTTTAAGAACGGAGGGAGTATTTATTTTCTATTTGTTTTCGTGCAGTTATTTGTAAAGTGATGGCCATAGTTCTGGTGAAGGGCCTTGTATATTGTTTTCCTATTTATTCAGGTTCAAACCGTAGGCAATTTTTCTTTTTTGAACCACTTTGCTTATAATAAAAAAGACATTCTAACTGAAGGATCAAGAAGTTTAATCAGCTTTTAAGTGGAACCTAGGTTAAGTATCTCAGGTTTTAATATAAAGATGGAAAAATCAGTGAAAAATTCTTATGGGAAGAAAACATAAAATAAATGGTATGGAGTTAACAGATAAGATAAGCGTAGCAAGTGAATATGGGCTGAAGAACACAGACATACAAGAAGAAAGTAGCTTTGAAGAAAAATGGACAATACAGAAATTTCTTAAATATAAGAATTAGGAATGGAGCAGAGAAAGATGCACACTTCTGAGTTGACACAATTGATTTTCCACTTTCCAACTTTTCCTGATCCTTGTTGGCTAGCAGTTCGAGCTGGTGAATAAATTAGAACCATTCATAGAAGTAAGAAGAATGATCAAAAAAGTTCAAGGCGGACAGTTGAACAACGTTGAGTATGAAATTACGAATAAGTTGTTCAATGATAGAAGTATGAATAAGTTGTTCAATGATAGAAGTATGAACAATGATGGAATCTGCACTGTTCTTATTCAGGGATTTCAAACTAGGAACGTGACTGTCAAATAAACAAGTTTCATCAACAAGATCCGCATAGAACGATATGTAACCAGGTATGACACTGTTAAGAAGACGAGGGCATAATAACTATGACAATATCCGGTGTATAAAGTGAAAACATCATCACTAGACCTGCAACAATGTAGAGGATACATCCAATGTTAAATAAGTACGCCCTCCATCCGAAAATAGTCCTCTATTCCATTTTGGCAATTCCCAAAAAGATAGTCTCCTTTCCTTTTTCAGAAAGTCGTTTCAAAACCAACTGTCTATAGTACCCTAAGATGAAATGTGTATCATTGATTTGACACCGCTACAAGATAACTTAAGGGTATTATAATAGAATATAATAGAAGTGCACAGAGTCAAATACACCCAATAGAGATTATTATTTTGGGATGGAGTACATGTGGATGGAAAAAATGGATGGCCAGTGAGGAATGGCGAGAGTTTAGCAGAGATTATATATACGTGAGGGAGTGAAGGACATTGATTTTTACTTTTCAATTATAATTCTCTTTTTTCAATTATAATTCTTACCACAGTTGAAAACTAAAAGAGCAAATCTTCACAAATCATCAAGGAAAACAAAGAGAGAACTATAGCTCACTCCATCCAAAATAAGCACAAATTATTATTACCGACTTTAAAGCTTGAAAGCAGTTATGAAACTCCAGTTCCAGCAAACAAATAATACTACACCAAGTACCCAGCAGTTATACCTCAGTAATGATGTATGTGCCAATTCAAACGAAACTTCGTTCAACAGAGCTTTTACAGAAGTACTTGGCAGGTTAATGAAAAAAATATATGAATCAGACCCAATTCCTGTAGTTCATCTAAAAGTATGCCCCCGACCTTGCATATACCCAAAATTTTGAATGTACAAATCCATGACTAATTTCCAAAACTTCACGCGGTAAACAACAATGTATTATCATAAATTCAACAGATTTGGCAGAAATTTCAATGAAATTAAATAAAGAAAGAAAAAATTAAAGAGCTGCAATCATACCTTTCTTCGGAGTTGTTCTTCAGGGATACCCGAGACTCAACCGATCTATCCACGCTTGTACTCAATTAACGAGTCCGTAGAGAATGATCTGAACAATGGGGCGAGAGACGATAGATGCGAATGGCGTGAACAGCTCGTGAACCGCTGCAGAGAGCTCACCATTTCTTAAGGACCAGAGTTTCTAATCTCTGCTTATGGGTAAACGAAAATGATATGAAATAAATCTCTTTTGTAGTAAACCATGTGTAAAGAAGGGTGGCGACTACGTAGACCCCCTCTTCCTCCAAGTTGGCCCCCATTTTGATTTTTTTATTAATGGAAAAAATACTCTCTTGCAGCTGATGAGTAGAACCCATCATCTTTTCCTAAAACTAAAAACCTCCAACTAAACCCCCCCCCACCCCCAAACAAATATATTCCCTTCATACATGTCAATGGTGAGGAACTGGAGATCATTATCTGCTGTTAAAGACTTTACAGTGTTGTGAGCATCATAACATTTTTTTTTTTGATAAGTAAAGTATTATATACCAAAGCGTCTAAACAGGAGACGCGGCCTTTTTACAAACTATAAGCATACACAAAACGGACTAATCTATAGAAAGACTATTCACAAAATCGATACAAGAAATGTTATGAATGTTGGAAGAATTAGTGTCCTCAACCCCCCAAAAAGACAACGTACGAAGTAACTCATCCTTTAACTTATCCACCGTCCTCTCCTCATCCTCAAACACCCTCCTATTCCTTTCCCTCCAAATGATCCACCAAATACCCAGAGGAACTGCGTGCCAGAAGCTGATCCTTCTTCTCCGCTTGTACAAAGACCAACTCAAAAGGAGATCTTTAACAGATCTCGGCATCACCCAAGCAACAGAGAACAGACCAAGCATTAAATTCCAAAGCATAGACACAATAGGGCAGTGCAGCAACAAGTGATTCACAGAGACGTCGAGTGATATATGTGAATTGGTGTTTCATGTACAAAGGATGTGAAGAAAGTGTGATGCTAAGCCAGAACTTGACAAGTAATCACAATCCCAAACAAAAGAAAGTTACTAACTTCAACTGGAGATGGTTAAAGTACCTATGCAAGTGCATCCCACCTCTCCCACATATAGGAATAAGATTAGCCCTTAAACTCTCGTTATAGGCTGTTGTAAAAGATGTTTAAGTTGTGCAATCAAACATCATATGTATACAACTACAAATTCTGTAATGTTATTGCTTTGGGAGGAGAGATGAAGACAATGTAAATACGTGTAGATGGTGCAATAAGCAAACCTTGCACAAACTAATATTCTATGGAAACCCAATCTCATACAAGAACATTAATCGGTCCTTGTGTAGTGTTTCTCTGAAGTAAAAGGGACTTTCTTCACCTTACAATATTAATAAACACTTCTGGTTATGACTCGACTCCAAACAAGAACATTAATCGGTCCTTGTGTAGATTTTCAAGTTCAACCAGAACTTGCAATGTAATTAAAACATTAACGGACAGGTAATTGATACAACTAAATCGTAAGCTACTCTCATTAGTATTCAATGTAATCAAAGGGGAAGCTGAAATGAATCAAACAACACCAGAATTTCAAAATAGTAACAGGTCATCTCATAACCTAAAGACTATGAATGGCATCCAGACACATAACAGAGCTCTGTGCCTATTCTGAAAAAAATGCTACTCTTCACTTAAGCCTACTGGTTATTCCAATTGCATAGCTGGCTATTTCAAGATTGAACGCAGCCTACTGGTTATTCCGATTGCATAGCTGGCTATTTCAAGATTGAACACTTGATTGAGAGGCAATTAGTTGTTGTTGCAATGCAAGATCATAGTATAACTCAACTGAAACAAAACATTCCATTGAATAACAGTTGCATGCAAGCATTATCACAAAAACCCCATCATTTTCATTTCCAATCCTCAAAAGAAGCTAAAATTACTAGTTATCTATATTTGAGAAGGTAGCAAAATAAGCTAAAGAATCATTCCAATACCACTGTAGCACCCAACTCCTTTAGCTTTGCACTAATCGATTCACCTTCCTCCTTGGTGATCCCTTTCTTCACCACAATAGGCGCTTTCTCCACCAAATCTTTGGCCTCCTTCAACCCTAAATCAGTAAAAGCCCTAACTTCCTTAATAATCTTGATCTTCACCGCCGCATCAAACTTCTCGAGCTTTACATCAAACGCAACCTTCTCGGCAGCCTTGGCATCCGACCCAGCTCCCTCGGCAGAACCGGGTGAACCGAGGTCCGTGAGGGTAGGACCGTACTTGTGGAAGCCCATTTTGTAGCGGATGAGGACGGAGAAGTCATATTTTTCGAGTTTGTTGAGGCTGAGTAGCTCATCGGCGATTCGTTCGAGCTTTTGGTCTTGAGTTGTGGAGAAGCTCAGCTTTATTGCGGTGGCGGGGAAGGAGAGCCGGGTAAGGGATTTGGAGGGGATTTTTGTGATTAATGAGTTCATTGTCAAGAGAAGACTGGCAATGTTTTTTAAGGGTTATTGTCACCGGAAATTGCTTCCTGCCAAGCGAGCGGCAGATGGAATGGCAATGTTTTTTAAGGGTTATTGTCACCGGAAATTGCTTCCTGCCAAGCGAGGATGGAAATTTTTTGGGTGAAATAATAAAAATGAGGATCGAAGATAGAGTGTTCAGTTTCTATCTATAAATGTTACTCCGTACTAAAATAGAAGTAACTGCCGTTGACGGTTTTTTGAAAATCAAATGATATTACGAGCCGGAGCTTGTGATATTATTACGAGTCGGAGCTTGTGATATTATTACGAGCTTTAGTATTAGAGTCGTTAGATGATTAAGTTGGTAATGATTTGGAATATTTGTGTCATTACTTAAAAAAAAACATATTTAATCTAACGATGCAAAAATCTTAAGAAATTTGATGTAACGAGCCTAAATAGCAATTTGTAATAAAATCTGACAAATTTTGGTACTCATTTATAATATCATACCTCTTTTTGAAAAAAAGTTAAAAGTTTCGAAGAGATTTTGTGTTGCTATATGTCGTTTTTTAAATGGCAGAAATCTTTTTCTTTTTTCAAAATCGATTAGTTTAAGATAAAAATTCTAAATTTAATTAGATAAGATAAAATTCATAAAACTAATTTGATTAGATAAAATAGATTTATGATATAGTTTTACGAGCAAATTTCTGATAGATATTTAGGATTTTGTTTTTAATTTTTTCAAATATCGGTTAATTAAAATAGATTTTATCATATATAATTTATACAAATTTAATTTGGCTGTAACTCTTCAATTTTTTTCTCTTTTTATTTTTGTAATGTTTAATTTATACAAATTATCCACGGGATAATTCTATGTTATTTTTTCTACTAATCTATATTTATTAAATATTAATTATTAATTTATTAGTTATCTATCTATAACTATTATTAAAATATAAGTCACTGCAGCCATGTGACGGCTTTCTGTGAAAAAAGCTAAAAGTTTCAAAAAGATTATGTGTTTCTACGTGTCACTTTCGAAATGGTAAAAAAAAAATTCCAAAATCGATTAATTTAAGATAAAAATTCTAAATCTAATTAGATAAGATAAAATTCCTAAAACTAATTTGATAAGATAAAACAAATTTAGGATATAGTTTTACGAGCAAATTTATGATAGAGATGTAGTATTTTATTTTAATTTTTTTTAAATATCACTTAATGAAACGAGATTTTATCCTATGTAATTTATACAAGTTTAATTTGACTACAACTTTTTAATTTCCATCTCTCTTCATTTTCATAATGTTTAATTTATAGAAATTATTCACGGGATAATTCTATGTTATTTGTTCTACTAATCTATATTTAATAATTATTAATTACTAACCTATTAATTATCCATTGACTATTATTAAAATTGAAATCGTTGCTGCCACATGACGACTTTCAGTTAAACGCTAAAGTTTTAAAGAATTATGTCTCTTGTGAAGTGTTTTTTTTTTTTTTTGCTGTAAAAAATTATGACCGGATAGATTTTAAAACCAGTGTCTCATTTATATATGGTAAAAAAAAATTGCTGCCAAAATCGATTAGTACGAGATAGATTTTATCAAATTTGATTTAGACGCGTTTCACTTGATTAGGACATCAAATTTTTATGGTAAAAGTTTTTTTTGGCAGAAAGATTTTACTTGTGCTCATAGATTTTAATATTTCAATTACATATTCATACGAAATTTTGAATACCTTTTTTTTTCAAATTATTCAAATTAGTTTTTTTAATTTTTTATTACAAGTTTAGAAAATCATCTTATTATAAACAAATTTTGCAAAAAAAAAAAACTATTAAAACCGTGCATACGATATATATATATATATATATATATATATATATATATATATATATTATTCTTCCTACCAAAAACTAAAACCTAATAGATTTTAAAACTGGTGTCGTCATTATACATGACAAAAGTTTTTAGTTTTTTTACCATTTTTTGCGTCCAAAATCGATTAATACCAGATATATTTAAGAACATTTTATTTAAACACGTTTCACTTGATTATGACCTCAAATTTTTATGTCAATATCTTTTTGCGGATAGATTTTATCAATTCTCAAAGGTTTTAATCTTTCAATTACATGACTATATGATCAATTTTGAATATTTACCTTATTTTTTATTTTTTTCAAATTATTCTAATTAATTTTTTAATTATTTATTACAAGTTTAGAAAATCAAATTATTATAAACAACTTTTGCAAAAAAAAAAAACTATTAAAACCATGCATATGATACTAAATATATCTATATAAATTCTTTTTTTTATCAAAAATTAAAATCTGATGGATTTTAAAACTGGTGTCTCCTTTATACATGGTAAAAAAAATTACATTTTTTTGTTGTCAAAATTGATTATTACCAGATAGATTTTATCACATTTGATTTTAGCATGTTTAACTTGATTAGTACTCCAAATTTTCATTGTAAATTTTTTTCTTGCAGATAGATTTTATCACATTTAATTTAGACAAATTTAATTTGATTAGGACTCCTCAATTCTTAAGGTAGAATTATTTTAATTTTTATTATTTTATCAAAAATCAATCAATTTAAAATAGATTTTATCCTATTTGATTAAACGTGTTTTACCAACACCACAAACAACCACTACGAAATAGCTTGCAAATTTTATCTACAAAATTCGCATGAATTTTCGGTTTGATTATTCAGTGTGATCTCATGCTTTTTTTTATTTATTAATTATGTGAACATCTTGCTGTTGTTGGTTCATTTAAATAGCTTGCAAATTATATTTACAAAATTAAGTTTCAAAAACAACACTAAATCAACCGTGCATCGCAGGGGTAATAGCCTAGTATATATAATAACACTAGATCATCGTGTCGTGCGAGCGCCTACGGAACGTTGGGCCGTTATATCTGATTTTATCGACTAAATAAAAAGTGTGATTTAAAAAGATATTACAGTTTAGAGATTCATTATTTCAAGTAACTAGCTTTACACCCGTCCGTTAAACGCATGTCATATATATTTTTCAATTAAATTATACATAAGCAACATGAAGTGAAAAAACAAAATTAAAAGAATAAATTAAAGAGAATTGTTGATATATATATTAGAATTAGATATATTCTCCTTTTTAGGTTTTAAAGTCTCGTCTAAACCACCTCTTGAAATGTGTACATGAAATGTTTGACTACCGATTTGATGACAATGTGCTACCAAATTAAGACTATTATATGGTATTATTAACTCCCTCCGCCTAAATTATCGCCCTTCCTTTCCTTTTTCGCCCGCCTCAAAATAATTGTCCACTTTGAAACTTACCTTTTAGAACATCACTTTTACCACTTTACCCTTACTTTTTCACCCTACTTTAATTATGGGTCACATACACATGGGCTTTAAAGGAAACTACACATTAAACCAATATTAATAATCCAGTCAAATAAGTTTTCTTAAACGATGCGCCGGATCAAACAGGACAATAAATTAGGGACGGGGGGAGTATATAATACAACTCAGTCTTATAAAGAACGACTGAGATTGATTATTTTACTTTATATCAAACGGCTGAGATTGATTATTTTACTTTATATCAAGCGGTTGAGATTGCATATTTATACTTATATCGAACGGCTGTAATTTATTCCGCCTGGCACATGTGTCTCCCTGAATAAGGACTGTCAAGAAGATTCCTAATCTATTCTAAACTGTTTTTATCTCATATATAAATCTCATCTAAACTATTTTTATCTCATATAACTGATTTTAAATAGGTCTCTATTTAATTTACGACTTATTATTATTTTACATTTACTCTTTTACTGAGATTTTATGGTTTTACATTTAATATTTTACGTTTTTATAGTTTTACAGTTTTATGATTGCAAAAGTTTGTATTTGTATTTTTTTTCTTTTTAATTGTTATCGTAATTAACTTAATCAATTAAATTTTTTTCCGACCCGTAATTTCATATACAAATTTAAAAAAAAACGTAAGTTTTGTAATTTGAATTTTTTTTAACTGTTATCGTAATTAACTTAAGCAATTTAATTTTTGTCCGACCCATTTTGTCCGGCCGCAATTTCGTATACAAACTTTTAATTAATCCCTCTATTCCGATCAAAGAGGACCCGTTTGAAAGTCAATTTTTTTAAGAAAATAATATTTTTAGTAGTTCATTTCCACATTATATTTTTGTCGGCCCGTTTTGTCCGGCCGCAATTTCATATAAAAATTTTTAATTAATCCCTCTGTTCCAGGCAAAGAGGCCCCGTTTGAAAGTCAATTTTTTTTAAGAAAATAATATTTTTAGTAGTTCATTTCCACAGTATCTGCTTCATTTATTGATAAATTTTCAAATTGGCGTCGTGCCATCGGCACGGGCAAGAGTACTAGTAGAATATAATAGAAGTGCAGAGAGTCAAATACACCCAATAGAGATTAAATAAATAAAGAAAAAATTAAAGAGCTGCAATCATACCTTTCTTCTGGACTTTTTCGGTGGATACCCAGACTCGACCATCTCCACGCTTGTACTCGATTAACGAGTCCATAGAGAATGATTTGAACAATGGGGCGAGAGACGATAGATGCGAATTGCATGAACGACTCGCGAACCGCTGCAGAGAGCTCACCATTTCTTAAGGACCGGAGTTTCTAATCTCTGTTTATGGGTAAACAAAAATGATATGAAATAAATCTCTTTTGTGGTAAACCATGTGTAAAGAAGGGTGGCAACCACGTAGACCCCTCTCTCCTCCAAGTTGGCCCCCATTTTGATCTTTTTTCTAATGAAACAATACTCTCTTGCAGGTGATAAGTAGACCCATCATCTTTTCCTAAAACTAAAAACCTCCAGCCTAAACCCCCACCCCCGAACAAA
>JABEVN020001102.1:0-26340 GCA_013146195.2 Codonopsis lanceolata | reverse complement strand
TATCATCAGGGAAAGCTAATGTTGTTGCGGATGCCTTGGTAGGAAAGTATATGTCTTGTTTGATGATGAAGGAGTGGAAGATGCTTGAGGGCGTCCAGAATGGAGTCGATGCAGTGAGCATAGGGTTATCTTTGCTAGCGTCACGAGCTACGCCCGCATTGTTTGAGTTGATTAAGAAGGCTCAAGTTTCGATTCCGAGTTGATGAAAATTATGATGGATTGGGTGATGGTAAGACACCGGAGTTTGCTTTGAACACCGATGGGATTTTGACTTTCGTGGTAGAGTTTGTGTGCCTTCTACCGATGGGGTTAAGCGCATGGTTCTTGATGAGGCTCACAAGGCCAAGTATACTATACATCCAGGAGTACCAAAATGTATGGGATTTGAAGAGACGCTTTGGTGGAACGGATGAAACGAGAGATAGCAGACTATGTATCTAGATGCTTGACGTGTCAACGAGGTTAAGGCCGAACACCGAGAGGCCCGCCGGCCATTTATTTCACCACTTGAGATACCTGAGTGGAAATGGGAGCATATCACCATGGATTTTGTGACGGATTGCCACGCATCACGAGGTTTCGATGCGCTTGGGTTGTTGTGGATAGGTTGACCAAATCTTCACATTTTATTCCTGCGATGACTTATAGTTTGAGTCGGGCTTGGCAAAGATTGTATGTCCAGACATCGTGAGATTGCACGGCATTCCAGCTTAGCATTGTTTCTCGATAGAGACCCCTGTGTTCACTTCTAGATTTTGGCATTCTTTCAGAAGCTTTGGGTACGGTTAAACTTTAGTACGGCTTTTCCACCCATGATGACGGCCATCCACGAGAGATTGATTCGTATTCGAGGATCTTTTGTGTTTGTGCCATGGATTTCAAGGGTAGTTGGGATTCTCATTTACCGTTAGCCGAGTTGCATACAATAACAAGCACATTCCAAGATTGAGATGGCGCCATATGAGGCTTTATATGGGCGCAAGTGTCGCTCACCGATTTGTCGGGATGAGGTTGGTGAAGCTAAACTTTGGGGTTCTGAGATGGTACAACAATCGGCCGAGAGCGTGAAGCTTATTAGAGATAGATTGCTTTACCCGTAGTAGACGTAAGAGCTACGCGGATAACCTGAGACGTGACTTAGAATTTCAAAGTTGGTGACTCAGATTCTTGAAAGTATCGCCCGGTACTAAGCGATTGGGAAGAAAGGTAAACTTACACCTAGATTCATTGGACCATTCGAGATCCTAGAGAGGATTGGAGCTTTGGCGTATCGGTTAGCATTGCCACCTTCTATATCGGATGTTCATGACGTCTTTCATGTCTCGATGTTACGCAAATACTTGAAGGATGAATCGCATGTCTTGACCTATGATGAGATTACTTTTGAGCCTGACCTTTCTTATGATGAGAAGCCGGTGAGGATCCTTGATACGAAAGAGCAAGTGTTGAGAACAAAGAAAATTCCCTTGGTGAAGGTCTTGTGGAAGAATCATGATATTGAGGAAGCCACGTGGGAGACCGAGCTTGATATGAGAGAGAAGTACCCTTTCCTATTCGATGATTCTGAAGAATTTAGGGACTAAATTCCTTTAAGTGGGGAGGATGTGAGAACCCAAACCCATTACTTGCATTACTTGTCTTATGCCTTAATAACATGCTTGTTTCATGCCTTAACATGTTAGATAATTTCTAATTGTTCATGTCATACTCACATGAGAGTATTATGTGCCTAGTTGCTTGAATACCTTCCTTGCATTGCTTGCCTTGCCTTGTACCGTGAGTGTTTGCCTTAGCATGATAGCACTCAACCGAGACTTGTTATAGTTCTATTGTCCATCATAGATGACCTAGAACGTTCACCTTGATCATAGTAGGCTTGATTGGAAGTTTGGAAACCTTCTTGCTTTGTTTTGGCCTTAGCGATTTCCCTCTTCTCCGCTTTTTGCTTGGCGTATTTCGTCGTGCGATATGTTCATTGAGTTCCCGGCCTTGTATTGAACTCTTAACCATGGTTAAACAAGCCTTTTCCATGCCCAAGATATCTTAGTTTCATTAACGTTTGATTCGGGTTTGATTCGTCAACCAATCGTCGCATGATTCGAGCCTTGTCCTACCTTGTTCGGGTGTTGTTGGTGTGTTTCGACTTGTTTTGAGTGGTGTTAGACCCTAGAATGGTTGCCCACAAGTTTAGGACCCTTTAGGACATGTTTAAGTCAAGTTTTGGAGCCCCAGAAGTTGAGGCGCCCGCATGGATCGAGTGAGGCGCGCCTTGCCGAGAGCAAATGAAAACCGGGAGACCTAACCCAGATTCCGAGGCGGCCGCATGGGACATGCCGAGGCGCCCGGCCCCCTTCTTCGGCTACGGAAATTTTCTCCCTCCTCTCCTATGTCCGACCTTTGACCCCTTTAACCCCTTCTTAGTTGACCCTAATCCTACCTATTAAACACTAATCAAGTTGGATTAGCCCTAACCTCAAGCTACCTCCATTGGACAAGTGGATTTGGAGGCCCTCTTCTTGTGCCATGTGGATTTCCACCACATCCATGCAACATATAAAAGCTCAACCTCTTGTTGATCAGCCATTTTAAGCTTCCATCTCCGATTTCTCTCTCTCTTGCCATATTAGTGTGTGTAGAGAAAAGGTGAGACTAGTGTGTGTCTACTCCATGGATTGAGCTCCCGACCTCCGTTTGCCAAACCGAGACCACCGGAGTGAAGCTACCGACAAGGAGATCATTTCCATCCGGTTACTTTGCTCTCCAACCTTCCTTTTTCTTGGTGAAGGTAAGCTATCGATTCCCCTTAGGATGTATGCTAGATATGCCATGTCCCCCTCTTCTTGTAAATCCCATGCTCCTACCATGCTCTTGCCATGATTATTGATGAATTGGTCTTTTGGGATTTTTGATTAATATGATCATCTTGTTAAATTAGTCCTATGCCTAGAATTAAATATGTTCTATGCCCTCTTAGGAACAACTAATGTTCTTGGACTATTGGATTTTAATGACTTTTGGAAACTAGGAATTCTAGGGTTCCATATGCCATGAATTGTTCATCTTGTTGAATTGGATCTTATGTGTAGAATTAAATGTGTTCTATACCCTCCTACGAATAATTAATGTTCTTGGACTATTGTAAATTATCAACCTTTGAAATAATAATTCTAAGGCTCATTGAAATTGAATTGATGACAATTCCTAACTACGGTTGTTAAATGGATTAATGACCTAGCCGATCATGTACGCCGAACTTAGAAAAGGGTTTACGATGCATTTAGCGTCTAACTCTATTGGATGAATTGTTAGAGACGACTCAACTGAGTCAAGCTTAGCGAGCTATTGAACAATACCGGCTCACCGATCAATCCTACTGACGCTCTAAGCGTTTCCCTAAGAATAATAATTCTTGACTTTGAACTTGAATTGATTGCCTTGCTTGATCTTGAATGTCATATTATAGAATACTAAATTGACATGTGAGTTCGCTCTTGTCGGACTCAATCCTACTTGGTTATTGATGAGAATAATTTACTTGTCATGAACGAGATCGCTCTTGTCGACCTCGTTCACTACTTGATATTTTGTTAAGTATACATTACTTGGCATTGCATGAGTCCAGCTGGCATCCTGTCCTTGTTCACACACGCCTCCACTGTGGCCACAGTGGGGAAGTAGCTCCCTTGTTGCATCAATACGAGTACCATTGGTTCTATCCCGAGCTTTCCCTCGGAAGGTCGATGTACTACACGCATCTGACACATGCACGCTCAAGATAACGCTTGTATGCAGGAACTACGTAGCGGCCCGGCTCTTCATATATCCTTATCCTATGTGATTTAATTACGCGCACTTATGTGAAACAATGTGCATCTTGGATATATGATCTCTATGCTTATGTGATTATAACTGCCTTGTATGTTGCATATTGCCATGACATGCATGATTGATAGCTTACGAGTCTTTATGACTTACCCTTTCCCCTTTACTGCTTTAGATCCTAGCAAGACAGGTTCTGCTCGTTGACTCGCGGTGTTCGTACCTTGACTCCCTTTTGGTTCGTCGTCATTGTTGAAGAGGTGGTTTAGATGTTCTCTCCTCTTGTTCATGTTTTGTAAGGACGACGGGTTTAAGCAAGTCAACTAGACTGTGCTTGGGTATTTGTATAGAACTTGTTTGCTTACTCTTGTTAGCTGCTAGTAGTTTAATACTTGTAGTACTTGTATCTCTTTTGTGCCGGCATTGTGTAAGCCGAGCTTTGGTTAACTTGTTATTATCCCACTTGTTTAAGTCTTCCGCTGAGCATCCTGTTAGCTCTTATCTAGTACTTGTTTTAAACTGTTAGCTTGGGTTCCGGCATGTAGTGTCGCCGATGACTTGGTTTAAATTGTTTAACTATTATATCGGGTTGAAAAGAGTTTTAAAAATACCGGCCTTTGGTGCCGAGGCGTGTTACGTCTCAAGTGTTGCGTCCCGTCGTTTTTAAAATTTAAGTCCTTGTATGTTTAATTGCCTACTTGTTTCCCTCCTTATTTGGGCGGTCCGACCCGCGGTTCCACCTCGGGCCCGGGTCGGGTCGCCACAAGTCTCCAATAACAATGTGCTTATCTAAGAAAGTAAGTTTGAATTGTTTTCAATTCCAACACCGATAAAAGTGAATGAATTCATGTTTGGTATTAAAAAAGATTTAAAAATAACCAATAAAAAAGACAAGTGTGTAGGATAAGTTGCAATATAATGACTAAAAGCTTACATTATAAATTACCGAAAAACAAAATATCGAAAAACCTAAACACACAACAATACAATTTATAATCTCAAAACTATAAAGATTAAAACACAAAAAGAATCCAATAATTAAAAGTGAACAAAAAAGTTAAGAAACTGGCAAATCACTTTAAAAAACCATTAACATCACGTGCGTTAACCACGTGCAGCGCACGTGAACCTTACTAGTCTTATTAAAAATACAAAGCATCACATTGACACCTTTTTATAGACTTTTCTTATTAATTTTTTTTAATAGGCAAAACAAAATTAATTACTAAATTAAATCTCCAAAATTAATAATAATAACAATAATAACAATAATAATAATAATAATAATAATAACAACAACAACAACAACAACAACAACAACAACAATAATAATAACAACAATAAGAATAACAACAATAACAACAACAATAATAATAATAACAATACTAATAGTAGTAGTGGTAGTAGTAGTAGTAGTAGTAGTAGTGGTAGTGGTAGTGGTAGTGGTAGTAGTAGTAGTAGTAGTAGTAGTAGTGGTAGTGGTAGTAGTAGTAGTAGCTCATTCTTGCATCCCAGAGATCCCTTAGTATATGTTAGAATTGCATTAATCACATTTATTTATCAAATCAATTGTACTTTTATCTTGACAAGCTTAAATACAGAAAAAAATGTAGTAAATACGTAAATTTTGTACTACAAATAGCCACAAATAATTACAAAGATCGTATAAACTAATAAAATGACAATATATATAATTATGTAGATATATAATTCAACCAATACAAAAAATATGCACACTGTTTGACAAACCAATGACCTGATTCCATCCAAATCAAATACTCATGAAGCAATAAATTTTTCTCAGCGGCATCTAAATTAAAAATTAAGAGCTATGAAAAATTCTAACTCATTTCCGTTAATCCCGACTATAGCTATGTACAAATATTTTGTAAGAATCAACACATTAACCACCCAAAAGATGGTTTTAAATTTGAATATCAAATTATAGGTGTCCATGTTCACCAACATCAAAGTTAAAGTTCTATTTGGTTCCTCAACTACAATATAACTTACTCTTTTATGATTGTTTATGGCTCATTAATTAATTATTGATTATTAATTAATTAACAAAATAAAAATAGAAGTAGTGGTGGCAACCGTTTCATAACATTAACGAAAAAGAGCTTCTGGCGGGAGAGACGCTTGGGAAAAATAACGGCGGCAAGGGGAGAAAGTATATATGGCTCACAAAACTCACTAAAATTTCGACTACTGCAAAAGACACGCCGGAGCAGAAGACAAAACAACGCCGGAGCAGAGGCAATGCATTGGAATTTCAAGGTAAGCTTAACCTAATTTTCTCTCAACAAAATCGATTGACCTGCGATCCTTTTACTTGAATGGTCTATTTAATTTGGAATAGGGGAATTACTGATTTTTTCCATAGCTTACATCAATTCATTCCAAACTTTCTTATATTCATCTAAGTTGCGAAATTTGAAGTCCCCAACTACTAGAAAAGTGTGAATTCTATCTTTGATTTGCATCCAGCTCCACGCAAACTCCTTATTCATTTCATTCTTTTCAATTCTGTCTCTTAACCTCTTAACATCTGACTTAAAAGCAATAAGAGTACAATGAAGTTGATTAGGCTGATTTATTGTTCGCTTGAGGGTAGAAGGACCCAGCCAGACAAAACAAATAAATAAAAATGCATCAGAATCCAAAATGTCATTAGAACAGTTTCTGTATTGCTTTCACTCAAATCTGAGCTAGGAAGCAGTTCAAGCCTTTAATTACGATTTCATAGGTAAGTAGTAAAATGCACTAGGCAGTACCCCATCACTACCCAGCATCAGAACCACAGAAGACATTGTTGGCCTATCACCTGGACCCTATTGAACACATAATAAACCCACTTGGATGATTGATCTTAGCACCTCAAATGAGTCCAAATCGTCTATAGATATCGATGCATCATCCAATTTTACAGAGAAAATCGCATCACCTGCATACTCCGGAGACATGTAGCAATTGCATACAACAGAATATCAATCAGAATTTAATTACAACTGATAGAAATCAAATGAACTGAATGGAACATCGTATAATGATTCTTACTATGTCCCAGCCACTCTCTTTGTATTTTCCTTGTTCTCATTTCCTTAAAAGCTTCTTGCCAAGCGAAAGTCTGATATCTTCGGGTTCATTTCAAAGTCTACCAAAATATTTCCAGCCTTGAGGTCTCGATGGATAATCCTAAGTCGAGAATCTTGATAAAGATAAAGAAGACCTCGTGCTATCCCATAAATAATGTGAATATGCTTTTTCCAATCAAGCAACATACTCTTGCTTTCATCTGCATAATCAAGCACATTAATTAGTTTGATTGGATGCTTGAGCTAACATAACTATGTATAGCCTTTATTCATCTTATACAAACTGTGTTCACTTCTACTCTATCATCTTACATGATACTTTTCATGCGTGAAAATGATTACGATCTTCTACAGGATGGTGACTACCCCTACACCGTTGATCCTATGTAAAGATCTCTCAATTTGCAGAAAAACAGATCTGCTCAGATACTTGGAAACTGACCAGGTCGCAACCCGGCCTCTGTTTGATATAAAGGTTATAAATTGCACATTTCTCTTAGCATATTCATAAATTTTCAAAATCATTCAGATATTTCATATGTGGTTAGTGGTGAGTAGTGACTCCCAACAACATCAAAATGGTTACTTTGAGCTGAACCTAGATTCTGGATTAAGTAGGTTTAAATAAGTAATGAAGATTACATCCTTATTTTTAGTCTCACTTTTATTTACCTTCACTCTTCATTTCGATTTGTATACAATGTCTCCCTTCTCACCACATACGACTCATTCTTGAATTTTTAAACATGAATAATTTCATAGGTCATAACTAACATGATCGGGGAGTATCTCTCTCTCTCCCTCTGTCCCTCTCTCTTTCTCTCTTTGTTTTTTTTAATTGCACCGTGCATCGATGCCAATGTATAGCTTGTTTTCAATATTTTCAGGATAATAAAAAGTCCCCATCCATCATATTTAGCTTATTTGATGCACCACATGGGCAAATACTATTTCCATCATACGAGTGCCTTACAATTAGCGAATTTATCAATTGAAGGGAAAGGGGCACTGACTTGGGAATTGGATTTTAAATATGATTTGTATTCCTACATTTTGCTAATACAACTTCCTTAGTTATTTAAAGCTATCATATGACAATGCTCACAATTCTTTCATATGGTTTCGTCATATTTCTTTCAATTACTATTACTATGTCCGCTATGTTTCTTTACAATGATTTATTGGCATTCATAATGCAGAACAAACAACATGACAATATGTTGACAGACACAACTATTCAAGTAAGGCATCTCCAAATAAATCAAAAGTCATTCACTACACGATTAAGAGCTTTGCGAGTTGGATTAGAAACAACATGTGGACCAACCATCTCTTTCAAAATCCGAAAGCTCATAATGATTGACGACGAAGTAAGTGTTAAATTAATCAAAAGTATGATTTATTTTTATTTACTTTTAATAATAATATCTAAAAAATGCTAGATTATGTATACACATTTCACCCACCCAATATTAAATATCTTCATTGTACAAAATGTGAGATAATACATTGCAAGGTGTTCAAATTGGTATCATAATTTTCAACGAAGACATCAATCACTTCGCCAAAACTTTTGAAGCCAACAAAACATATCAAATCTCCAACGGTGATGTCAAAAAAAATCAATCCAATGTTTCCAAATGTACATCCCGAGAAGGAACGTGCTTAAAAAATATTTAAATGTCCAAGTTGCATACCAAGCTATCGCTGACAACATTAGTTATAATTTCAAGGACATCAAAGCCATTCAAGATCACCCTCATTGGGATGATGGCATGGGTAATTAACATTAGTTACAATGTTATTAACAAAAAATGTTCCATTATTGCCAGATATAGAGTCACATTAAATGTAGTGGGAGGTGACCAAAGTGCAATGATAATACTGTTTGACACTACAAGAAAACAGGGCAACAGAAACGGAAAATTCCGTTGCAAAAAATGAAATTCCGTTACAATTAGACGATTGAAACGGAAAAAGTTCGTTGCAAATTCCGTTTGGAAAACCCTCGTTGCAAATTTTATGCAACCGTATGTATTCCGTTGCATGATATTGCAACGAAAACCGAGCGTTGCAATTTCAAAATTTTCGGTTGCAAATGTGTTTCCAAGGACATTTGACGTCTGTTGCAAATAGCAACTAATTTTTTCTGTTGCATTCTTGCAACAAACTTTTTCCGTTGCATTTTTGCAACAGACTTTTTTTGTTGCATTCGTGCAACAGATTTTTCTTGTTGAATTTTTTGTTGCATTCTTGTAAACAGACTTTTTCGTTGCATTTTTTGTTGCAAGAATGCAACAGATTTTTTTCGTTGCATTTTTTGTTGTATTTTTGTAACAGACTTTTTCGTTGCATTTATTGTTACATTCTTGCAACATACTTTTTCGTTGCATTTTTGCAACAGACTTTTCCGTTACAATGTATAATATTTCTATTGCTAGTTCGTAATTGAATTTTTTTTAATTATTATTGCAACAGAAGATATCGTTGCAATATATATATATATATATATATCGTACCTGATTGAACATTTCATATTTCACATTTTACAAAAAAAAAATTAAATCTAAAATCAAACATTTAAAACAACTCAAGTTTAAGCATTTCATTTAAAAGTCATTGTCGAAGTGTCGGATTACATGAAAGTAAATAGAATGTGGAGATCCTCCAAGTGATTAACAAAAAGCATTGTCTAACTGTCAAACTACATAGACGTTGGTGGAGGTTGTTGGGCTCTAAGTGACCGAAGTTCCTCTTGCATTAGCTTGAAATCAGCTTTGATTTTTTCCATTTCCGTAGCATTGTCAGCTTGTATTTGTTTTTTAATATCTTCCCTCACTTGTTCTACTCTTTCACAAAACTTATCTTGAAATTGTTGGGTTTGTGTGAAATCTTCATTCACACTTCCATGTGACGAATAACTTGCGCTGCCACTGCCACTCAAGATCTTTGATGGAGGAACCAACGAACCAAAGCCATACAAACGATTTTTGGCAACACCACCAGATGCATCAACCCAAGCTGTGGGATCAAAATCTATACCTTTCTTACGAGCAGTATAATCCTCCTAAAATGTTAAAAATTAATATTATAACTAACTTTTCAACTTGAGTTTTAAATAATATTATGAACATTGAGATCAAGGATACATCTATAAAAAATGAAATGCTCAAAGTAAATTCGTAAACAAAATTAAGTATCATAAATAAACTCACAAAGAATTTTTTTGACTTCGTATCCACAAACTCGCCCGTTCCTTTCTTTTTCTTATGAGTTCTCAGGAAAACATCATCTTGTGTTATCACTTTCTCATGATTCTCTTTTATCTATAATGACAAAGAAAATAAACAAGTTAAGTAACGACACTGTACACAAAATGCAATGGATATCCACAAAGACGTATAAACAAGTAATAAACTCTTACCATGACAAGCTCGTGAGACGCAAAACTCCTAGAACCCCCTGAATGCTTAGATAATCCCAAGCCATTACCTCGATTTTTAGTAGCTTGTTCACACTTCTTTCTTGAGTTGTCATTTGCATAAAACAACAAATGATGATTCCAATCGTGCTCTGTGCACCAAGATGGATGCCCACTTCGCTTGAACTGTTGGCGTCCCCTATGACACATAAGCTTGTATTGGCAGCTCGCCATTGCATTCCATATTTTTCTTATCTATCTTTCTGGAATGTTTGTTACACACTTGTAGTGTCTCTGCAAATGGCAAGTCAAAAAAACTAATGTTTTATTTCAGTATAAATGAAATAGCTAATTAACAGGATTGAATATAAAGATTTTTACATTCCATTCCCTAAAATAATAATCTTTCATCTCCTCAGACACTTTCTTCCATGTGGGGCCATCATCACCCACAACAAATTTCCCTTGAATTGCATTCCTAATCCCAGTAGCAACACAAGGAAACTTGACACCATCGTCCTGCGGCGGAACTACTAACCTGAAATGTTTTACAAAAAATCATTTCAAATTGGCATCTAAAGGCACAATTTCCCACTTCTAAAGGCACAATTATAGTATTTGAAAAGAGGCCATTGTATTTGTAGACAAGTAAAGGAGTATTCAAATTGGCATCTAATTGACTACTGTCTGAACAAATTAAAACAGAGCAATAAGAGTAACATTGGTAAGCTGAGTAGAAACCAGGTAAGCAGAGGCTGGACAAGATTCGATTTGAGAGCTTGACTGACAAGAGCAAGCTAGATGCACAACCAGAATACTTGGGTAAGTAGCAATTTGTCTAATGTTACTCTAAATAGGTCTTTGTTCTATACAACAGAATACTAAATATTTGTCTCTGACAGATTTGGTGAACAACTTGGGTACCATTGCAAGATCTGGTACCAAGGAGTTTATGGTACCCCTTGGTCACACACAAAGCACTCCAAACACAAGAAAGAACTAGGGAAGAACTCTGAGTCACACCAGGAATTATGATGCTTGAATCTTACATACCTATTAAAGCCTTGATTTTGATGTAGAGCAATAAAATCTTGTTGTACTAAGTAACACTCATTGTTTTGACATTCAGTTTATTGCTCCTATTTGCAGGAGGAGCAATTTGACAGGTAGTACATCAGATCCGTTTAAGACTAAGAGCTTGCAGTTACTCGAGCAACCTGACCTGGCATGATGATTCTAGTTTTGCTTTGTCAATTTTTCTTCGTCTTGTGCTTCTTTCCCATACATCGATGTGACTAGTCCATCCCGATAGTCAATCGCTCTCTTACCGATCATCATCTAGCGAGGCAAATGTTTCTTTTTCTTCTTCTGAGAACCTTTTTCAAAGTTTCAGTATCTATTTCCTTTGTGTGTGCGATGCTCACATTGGGTTTCACTATTGTGATCTGAGTAGATTTTAGTCGGGGACTCAAAAATAGTGTCTGTATCAGGAACGGACATTGGAATGTTTATTTTTTGGGCAACAAAGATGCTCAACTAATGGTATTGGTACTTAAAGGGAAGAGGCAGATTGGAGATGTCATCAGTTGTCAGAAGAACTTCTATCTTACATTTAAGCAAAACCCGTGCAAGATGAGCATGGTAGCAGTTCCATTTAGGCCTTTCTTTCAAGGCAAGCAAGCAGAAATGTTCATGTCCTAATTGTTTCAAACTTAGTGTGACTATTAATTCAGATCTCGCCACACTATTGGATGGGGAAGTACACACACATGCATGCAACATGAAATATGGCAGCTAATGTCCGTACCTTATATCAACCATTGACTTCTTTCATCATTGGATGCATATATTCTAGTCATTTTATGGCACAGTGAGAGAAACATGGAGAGAATATACACTTGCCATTGTATCAATCAGAATCACCACAATCAAGACATATTGTCTTTTGTCATTGGCATGTTTGGTGTTAAAGAATTCATGATTGTAGTACCAAAAGAAAACTATAAATTCATAATTGTATAACAATACAGAAATAGGAAGTGTAGCACAAACTCAATTAGAAAAAGATATTTGAATAAAACATGTTGAACCTGATTTGCATATACGATGACAAGTTTGCTGATATCAAATTGTGAATCAA
Organism: Codonopsis lanceolata; assembly: GCA_013146195.2. Classification (NCBI taxonomy): domain Eukaryota; kingdom Viridiplantae; phylum Streptophyta; class Magnoliopsida; order Asterales; family Campanulaceae; genus Codonopsis; species Codonopsis lanceolata. Next base: position 13,862 of record JABEVN020001102.1, on the reverse strand, counting down.
ATTGTGAATCTTGTTGTACTAAGTAGTGACAACTGTCCAGAGTGGATGCGTACACTTGCACATTTATAATAATGAACATTCATCACAAAAATAATGTCTGTATCAGGAACGGACATTGGAATGTTTATTTTTTGGGCAACAAAGATGCTCAGCTAATGGTATTGGTACTTAAAGGGAAGAGGCAGATTGGAGATGTCATCAGTTGTCAGAAGAACTTCTATCTTACATTTAAGCAAAACCCGTGCAATTAGAGCATGGTAGCAGTTCCATTTAGGCCTTTCTTTCAAGGCAAGCAAGCAGAAATGTTCATGTCCTAATTGTTTCAACCTTAGTGTGACTATTAATTCAGATCTCAGTCACACTATTGGATGGGGAGTACACACACATGCATGCAATATGAAATATGGCACTGGCTAATGTCTGTACCTTATATCAACCATTGACTTCTTTCATCATTGGATGCATATATTCTAGTCATTTTATGGAACACAGTGAGATAAACATGGAGAAAATATACACTTGCCATTGTATCAATCAGAATCAACACAATCAAGACATATTGTCTTTTGTCTTTGGCATGTTTGGTGTTAAAGAATTCATGATTGTTGTACCAAAAGAAAACTATAAATTCATAATTGTATAACAATACAGAAATAGAAAGTGTAGCACAAACTCAATTAGAAAAAGATATTTGAATAAAACATGTTGAAAGAGTCCAAAAGAAACTTTGCTAATAAACGTGCCAGGCTGCCAGCAAATTACAACATTCAGAAAGAGTCCACTCTTCATCTGGTTCTGAGACTTAGAGGAGGAACTATGATCAAGGTGAAGACTCTCACTGGAAAAGAAATTGAAATTGATATTGAGCCTCTGATACCATTGACCGGATCAAGGAGAGAGTTGAAGAAAAGGAGGGCATCCCTCCGGGCAAAGAAAGGTCGCTTTTATCTTTGGGAAGCAGCTAGAGATGACAAAAACTAAAGACTACAACATTGAGAGGGGCTCTGTACTTCATCTTGTTCTTGCACTGAGAGGTGGCCATCTTTAAACAGGAGCCTAATTACGTGTTAGGGTGTGAAATCTAATTGGCTCTTAATAAGGTAATGGCGTGTATTCTTGGTAATTTGGTAATCTTCTCTTCTCGTTAGTGATTTATATTTGAGTTTAATTAAATGTTTCATAGGGTATTAACAGTTTTATCCTATCGAGGCTGCAACATTAAGAATTTGCTGCAATGTTCTGTTTCATATACCAATAGAAATGGCAATCCATATATCTACAGTAACTTGCCATTTCAACCAAAACCGAATAGCAAGAATCGACTGTGAAAGCACAAGAAATAGAGTTCGAAATATAGTAATCCGCCTCGTATATCCAAATGAAAGAATGGCAAGTCAAAGCAAGTCACCGACGGAAGGGCATTGTGATTGGTTCAAGTTCAAGCCTAAGGAGAGTGGGGAGTCATTTTGGTGTTTCCTTTGTTCCGTTGTTTACTGGATTGGTTCAAAAGAAGAAAGAAATCGTTGAAGGAAGCCCTTCCAGTTGGACAGGGCTATCTGGATTGCTGCAATATGGATTATCATGTTAGATATGGTAGGTGACTAGGGATAATTGCTTTCAAGATTGTCAATCATAATTCCCCCTAATGGCCTCAAAACCTAATCATTCCAAAATGCAATATTCACTAGTTTCCCTAAGCTTCTCTAACTTCTACTCGATGCAACGGGCCAAATAGCAAGATAGTGATTTATAACAAAAGTATGAGCCATCTGAACTAACTCGTACCCCAAACGATGACGAAATTCAGCAGATCACTGCACAACTCCGTTGATATGGCAAGATTGAAGGAAAAAATGTATTTTACTGAATAACCTGCTCTAAAGCACATGCGCCTGTTCATTTGGTTGAGCAACTGTTATCATTATCTAGCTAGAAGAACTGCTTAAAACGACCCTTTGCAACTTAATATGCTTGTGGAATGGGATTGCTTACTCAGTTACTTATCTATTTTTGAGCGATTAATTTAAATCCTCGCTCTCCTCATTTTACTCATTTCATGTAAATTATTATTGTTGTTAGGAGAACAAATGAACTGAAGTTGGATATACATATCACGATGATATTATTATGACATTCAAACAGTTAAGTCGAATTTAAAGATACCCCACTAAAAGGTAAAACATATCTTTTATAGATGCATATATATATGGTATCATTCCTTTGAGTATGACAGCTAGTTTCTGTATAGTTAAACTTAGAACCTTCTTATCATTAATACAACTAGGTAGAAATGCTATACAGCTAGTTTCTATATAGTTTTCATGCATCTGTTTCAAATTCTCCCACCTTTTCTTTTTTACATGTAGATGTTCAAGTAAGAATATGTGTTCCTTGAAATTGAATTCAAAGATATCCACAGGTGTACTTTTGTTTATGGATAACATATTCTTTCTTTAGATTGTTCTATCTATCTTTCCTGCATTACTCATTCTCATTCTTTCTAAATCTTTCTTTCAATAAAATAAAAATTGTAAAGAATTGTGAGGTGGAAAGGACATAAAAATCATAATTTCCAGTCTGAAACTAAGGTGAGGAGGTCTAATGTGAATTTGTTATCTTCATCATAATTCTAGTTTGGTTGAGATATCCTGCTCATTTTCCTATTTTGTTGATTAAAGTTTACATCTTACTTTGAATCATTCATGACATGATCCAGTACAGTATAAACCTAAAATCACTGAAGCAGGCTAGCAGCCACTTACTTGAATAGAGATACAAAATGGAACTAAATATCACTATGACCTGAGATGGAGCAAAACTGATACAGATGCAAGCAAGTGATCCAAAGTTTGTTTGTCTAGATGCAAGCAAGTGATCCAGTACAGTATAAACCTAATAATTAATGAACTCTTCCAACTGCGCACTTCAAACAAAAACAGTGAACTTTTTTTTTTTTTTGGAACCGCGGAAGTATAGTGCTTTTCCATTCCCAAATTTTGTTTAGATGCAAAAAGGTAAATTGCAGGGTTAAAATTGAAGCTCTACGTCCATTTTAGGCTTAACGTATAAGGACAACTAATGTTAAAATCAGCATTCATGAACAGAAGGTCAATATGACGTACTCTAGCAACAGTAGGAGGTCTGAATCCAGGAAGTAATGGTGGAAATAAAGGGGAAGAAATGCTACAAGGGCAGAATTGAATTATTCTGTCAGAAGTTTCTAATCACCTCTGCTCTTATTGATTTCCCTAGAGAAGGGAGTATTACTAATTTATCATAACATAACACAGTGATCAAAACCACAAACAACCAAAAAGATGGGAGAAACAAGTATAAACAACTACAGCTTCAACCACAAATGGAACAAATAAAACCTAGCACATCTAGAACATATAGCAAAATGAGGCGAGATGATTACAACTATATAATTTATTAAAGATTCAAGTCCATTGGTTATCAATCTAATCATAATACTAGTCTAATCATTATCACAGAAACAAAAAATTAGGGACAATAAACAAACAAATCATATATTAGCTTCTAAGGACTTGACTATGAAAAAAGTTCCCGCTTCTGACGTTGGTCTCGATCTCTCTCTCTCTCTCTCTTCTGACAAAGGCCCTAATTTTAATTTCACGATGGTTTCATTCCCACTCCCAAATTACTCCAACACCATTTCACCGTCACCTCTAATCGTCGATCTCTCCCCGGTTTCCTCCTCTCTTATCAAATTCAGATCTTTTGCTGCAAGCAATTCCTCAAGTGTCAACACTAGTGAGTGACTAAGTATGTATTCTTTGGGTACCACGTCTTAGAGTGTTTGGTTCCATCTTTGTTGACGTTATGGAAAAGGAAGACCACAGTGAAAAAAAAAAGAGTGAATTCTTCCGCGCCTGAAAAGCAGGGGGATACACTTGATAGTCAGAAGGAACACCGGGCACCAGAAACTTCAAGTGAAATACATGTTGAGGATACTGAAATTGAGGAAAGGACAGCTGGTATTGTGAAAGACGACCAGGAAATGGAAACTGCTACTAAGGAAAGCACGTATAGTTCTCCAAGTCAATTGTCTACTAGTGAAAACTCTGTGAATACTCTCACCGCTGAACCTGATATTCAGAAAGATGAAAAATCCACTATAATCGCATTGCTGAACCTGATATTCGGAAAGATGACCAGAAGCGAGAATGTTCTGAGAAAAGCACGAGTCATTCTCCAACTCAACTTTCTACTTCGAAAAGTGCGTTTATACCCTCAATCGGATCCGACATAAAAAGATGACCCGGTAAAGGAAAGTGCCACAGATAAAACATTTAGTTCTTCGATCGGCCGAGGAGGGTGACACAACTCACATGATGGTACAATCGAAAGGATAGGAGAGATACTTGATGTACCGAAAAAAGCCAAGTTGAAGCAATTGAAGTGAAATCACGAGACATTAACAAAGCCAATTTTGAAGTGAAGAGTGACGAAGTGGTCACTGATTCAAATGAAAAGAAGAGTGAGACTGAAAACTTAAAGTCTGAAAATCTAGAAGGCAAAAAGAATCTTGAAGAAGTCTTTTACGAGGAGGAAGAGGAGCTTGTATTTGATGGAACTGAGGTACACGGGATGGAAGCTTACAGGAGTTCTTCTTCTCGCTTGTTGGATCACGACCAGAGACGCCGGATCTGTTTGGCGAAAGCGGCAGCCCTTAAAAACTTTGTAAAGGAAAAGAGCATAGTTGCCCTCTAGTGTTCTCAAGGCCGCCTTTCGGGAAAAGTGATGATGTACGAATGTGCTTGATGAAGGAGACAAGAATGGTAGCATCAATAGTGATACAAAGGATGTACTGTCATTTGAAGGGTTAAATGAGCTAACAGGTTTGGAGGCGTCTAGCAAGCTTGATGAGAAGATTGAGTATGTAATTACTGAAGTACTGTCATTTGAAGCTCCTCTGCAACCACTTTCGTGAAGATGACATGTCCAGTCTTTGGGGTATTGATGAGTCTGTCATAGTTCGGAAAATGAAGGAATATGTTGTTGTTAAGGATCGCTTTTATAAAATGCTAGAGTTACCAATTGTTTTTTTGGCTCGGAAGCCGTTGATTTCTTATCAGAAGATCAGTATTTGGAAAGAAAAGAGGCTATTGAATTCGGTCGCAAGCTAGCAAGCAAACTCTTCTTCCAACATGTTCTTGATGAGAATGTGTTTGAGGATGGCCATCACTTGTACCGGTTCCTGGACCATGACCCCCTGGTATCTCAATGTCAAAACATCCCGAGGGGTATAATTGAGGTGAAGCCAAAGCCCATAACTGAAATTTCATCAAGGCTGAGATTTTTGTCTTATGCTATTTTTGAAGCATACACATCAGATGATGGAAACCATGTTGATTATAGAAGCATCCACGGCAGTGAGGAATTCGCAAGGTACTTGAGGACAGTTGAGGAACTTCAGAGAGTTAATATGCAGGATATGGCTAGGGAGGAGAGGCTTGCTTTCTTTATTAATCTGTACAATATGATAGCCATTCATGCGATATTAGTGTGGGGTCATCCAGTTGGAGCTATGGAACGAAGGAAATTGTTTGGAGAGTTTAAATATGTTATTGGCGGTTGTACTTATTCACTTTCTGCAATTCACAATGGCATCCTAAGGGGCAATCAGAGGCCGCCATACAATCTTATTAAGCCATTTGGTGTAAGAGATAAAACAGTTGAAGGTGGTGCTTCCATATCCTGAGCCTCTTGTTCACTTTTCCCTGGTTTATGGTAACCGATCTACACCTGCTCTCCGATGCTACTCTCCTGGGAATATTGATAAAGAGCTGGTGGAGGCTGCTCATGACTTCTTAAGAAGTGGAACACTCATTCTTGATCTAGATGCCAATGTTGCTTCAGTGAGCAAGATACTGAGATGGTATAGTGTAGATTTTGGCAAGAATGAGGTGGAGGTATTGAAACATGCAGCAAACTACTTGGGGCCAACGAAATCCCAAGCTCTTTTGGAACTGCTTGCCACACTCAGTTGAAAGTGGTATGTCAGCCTTATGATTGGGGATTGAACTATACTAGCATTAGCTTTCGCGTCCCTTGTTGGGGATTGAAATACTTCATTCCTATACACTGTTTACTACTAAGAGTAAGGCCAAGAGAACACCCTCATGGCAAAGTCCGTGGGTCTCCACTTAGCCATAGACAAAACTAAATTTCTCAAAGGGAAAAAGAAAAAGAACCCGAGTTACTTAGAAGGCATTCCTCTTCTATTTATAAGTTATAAGTGTACTCAACTGGGAAAATCACAACTGCAAAATGTTGACATCAAGACAAATACTTTTTACTTTATTGTAGTGCAGTTCTATGTGATGCCCCTGCTTTAGACGTACTTGTACTCTATTGTAGTGCAACAATACCTATGTATGCTCGAATTGCCACAGGAACCAGGAGGAACAAGAATATCACGGGGAGTAAAATTTGGACCCCGCAAAGGTGTGTTTGTCTCTAAAAAAAGCTTCTAAACAGAGAATTAACACGCATCAATTACTAAAAAGGGAAGAAGACGACATCCTTAAACTCAGTTGAACATAGCTATACATCGAGGGGGAGAGAATACCTTGTTCAGAGGAAGTGAAATCGTTCAAATCAATCCACCAAACTCCTTTTCGAGAGTGAGGATGACGGCGTGAGGTGTAGCGCTGGAAGAAACGACAGCAGCCTTAAGAAAAGAAGGCCGAAGGAGAGAGACCGGCGGTCGGCGGAGAAAGGTTGCACGAGAGAGAGAAAACGATGGGTGTGAAAATTGGGGGTTTTAATTAATTTAGGATAGGTTTAGGTTTTTCTATTATATAGGTATTGTAATTTAATAAAATAAAAATCCAAAATTGTTACAAATTTGTTGCAATTTAGGCGCCATATGTTCCCTCCATTTACCATGCAACAGAACTTGAAACATAACCTTGAAACATAATTGCATCAGTTGCAAATTTTGTTTCTAATTTGGCGGCATAGTTCCCTCCAATTATTCCCACGAAAAAGTATTGCAACTGAAATAGTTTCCGTTGCAGTGTCCATTAAAAAATTAAATAGCACGTTGGATTTCGTAGCTTGCCTTTCAACTTGCAACCGATTTCAATTCGGTTGCGAATTTCCGTTGCTGTTGCCCTGTTTTCTTGTAGTGTGAAGAGGCCGCAACTATATTTGTTGATTGCTCAATCCAAGAATATATATCATCGTTAGAGTTGGTAAAAATGTATAATTTAATAGATAATCTAAATTTAATTCATAGACTAAATTATCTACCGAAGATTGAACACACAGGTTTCAACGGAAGTCTGATTCCTTATCACTCTAAACCATAAGACAAGAGTTGACGACGGAAAACTCATAGCCGTAGCGGAAGCAATTGAAAAGATGAACCCTATAGAAGAGAGGAACACCAATAATGCAAAACCAAAGTCAACCAAGCGCGGACTACCAAAGAATTTAACACAAAGCGGAAAAAAATACAACAAAGAAGAAGGACACCAAACAAGTTTGTGAGATAGAGATTTCAAGTGACACAGAAGCAAGAGAAAAGATCAGCCCTATAGAAGAGAGGAGTACCAACAATGCAAAACCAAAATCAACCAAGTATGGACTACCAAAAAATTCAATGCATGCCGGAAAAGCATCGACACCTAATGAAGGGAATGAAAAAAAGACAAAAATTAACTCAACAGAAAAGGGAGAGAGAAAAAATACAACGAAGCAGGAAAAGAGCAAAAAAGTTTGCGAGGTGGAGATTTCAAGCGATGATGAAGAAACCCTCACAATGTCGTAGAAAAAACAATCAAAAATCCAACTAAACAACAAAAAAACAAACTTTTCGTTAGGCATTAAAATCAAAAAAGAAAAGAACTAATATGAACATGAAATTATATTCGTACCTTACATTCATATGCATTTGATCATTAGACAATTTTTTTATTTAAAATGTTTACTTTTTGATTTGAATAACTATTCATAGCTTGCATTCATATACATTTCATCATTGGACATTTTTCTTTAATTTAATATGTTTACTTTATCTGAATTTGAATATCTGTAATTAACCTCTTTTGCCCTTAACCTAATGAAATAAACATTGCACGACCAATGTAATACACTTGTGTTTTTAACAAGACAACACGTGCAACGCACGTGCCTTTTACTAGTAATATAAAATATGCATCACAAAGTCAAATAGTGCCAACTATTCAAAATATGCATCGCAAAAATAAATCGCATGAATTTCATGGATAAATTGCCAAATTGTATCATTCTAGCATATAAATTGCATGCATAAGCATTATAAGCAGGATCATGAATGCTCCAAAAGCCCAAAGCAACAGAGAAATCTAGCAGATCTGAAAAATAATCCAAATGGGTTTAAAAAAAAACTTACAGTGGGATTTGGAAGATTAGACATGTGAGTGTTCAGATAACGAAGGAGATTCCATAATCATCAGCCGAGTAATGATACTTGACATGGTTTCGGATCAAAGGAGGAAGTTTTTTCCTCTCTTCACCTGAATCCGGGTACATTGGAGCTTTTCCCTTCCGAGATCACGAATAAAGAAGTCGTCTGTTAAGAAAAACACGCAAATTGGCAGAAGAAAATTGAGAAAATGAGAGAAAATGAAGAAATCACAAAGCATCAACAATGGCAGCCACAAAGAAAGAAATGAAATGAAGAAAGAAGAAGAAGAGAAGCAGTGAACTACTTTCTCCCTTTACGCGTTGCATATAATGGGGAAGAAAAAGAATTTCTTTTTCTTTTTCCCCCCTCCGCAGTTTAAAAGTTCGTCACTTAAGTCCTCGGGTTTCAAGGCTGCAAAATGGCCCGAAGCTTAACGAAAAGTTAACAAAGTTAGCTTTGTTAACCAAAATTAATGATCATCCATCCAAAATCGGAGGAAAGCTCATATCTCAGCGGATCTGCGCAAAATGACCGAAAAGCAAAAGAAAGAAGCGAAAAAAAGGAGAGAGCATGCAAATAGAAAAATTACAAGCATGCAAAAAGAAAAAAAAATGTGCAAAGGCAAAAATGAAATTTCGGATAAAAGTTGGAAGCGACAAAAGAAAAAATTTCCATGAAGTTAGAAATGCGGAAAAGCAAAGGAAAATTTCGATTAGAAGTTGGAAAAGCAAAAGAAAATTTCCGGCAAGAGTCAGGAATGCAAAGAAAATCCCCAGCATGGGTCAGAAACAACAAAAGCAAAAGAAAGAAAATCGGCATGAGTCGCCAAAGCGGCATAAGCGGCGAAGCGACAAAATCGACAAATGCGACCAAGAAGAAAATTTCGAGGAAAAGTTGGAAGCAGCAAAAAAGAAATTTCTATCAAAAGTTGGAAAACAAAAAGGAAATTTCTAGCGGGGTTGGAAAAGCATCATAAGCAATGGCAAAAGCGCAAGGCGCGAACGCCAAAGTAAAGCAATGGTAAGAAAAGGTAAAATATTTTTACCTTTTGCATGCATGATATGTTCCACCATCGCGTTTGTCGAAAGGTCTCTACCTTTGAAGATGCGATGTTTTCCTGCTTTCTAGGAGTAGCATAGGATCATCTCCTCGCAGGGCGTAACCAGAGATGAATGATCAAAAATCTGAATTTGTGTGTAGCTTTTTTCACAAAGGGGCTGAGACCCCGAGCCATAGAAAAAGGATATCACGCTTCGACGAAGGACCCTGTCCTGAGGAGACGATCTATCCCACCATCGTGTTCGGCAAAGGGTTTCGACCCTTTGAGGATACGATATTTGATATGGTTGTGTGTAGCCTTTTTCACGAAGGGGCTGAGACCCCGGGCTAGAGAAAAAGGCTATCGCGCTTCGACGAAGGACCCTATCCTGAGGAGGCGATCTATCCCACCATCGTGTTCGGCAGGGTTTCGACCCTTTGAGGATACAATATTTGATATGGTTGTGTTCCTTTTTCACGAAGGGGCTGAGACCCCAAGCCAGAGAAAAAGGCTATCGTGCTTCGACGAAGGACCCTGTCCTGAGGAGGCGATTTATCCCACCATTGTGTTGGCGGTTTCGACCCTTTGAGGACACGGTGTTTGATCTTGGCATCCCACCTAGCATTGTTTGTTTGCATCGGACTGAACTACGTTTGGTCTAATTCCTTTAATTAAGGGAGCCTACTTCGGTAGGTCCGACCATCAGAGTACATAATTTGCATATCTGTTTAAAAACTACGACAACCTGCTATAATCGACTAAATATGTCTAGGATATGTGAGGTTTGATTTGCATTATAAACCGTTGCATTATAACTGCTACCTATTGCATTACTCCCCATTATAATTGCCACGAAATTGGGGGTCTATTTCTTATCAACGATGTTCGTCTACTCAGTAAGCTGCGGGTTACCCGTAGACTCCATCGTTGAGGGGCTCTGTAGACACCCCAATTTCGTACCCCTGGTATGTAATATTGACATGCGATATCAAGACCTGTTAAAACTTAATAAATGTCAATTTACAGGGTTTTGAAAATGCAAAAGACAAAGCGGGATGCATAAACACGTGAAATGCGAGGGGCTAAAAGTGTCAAAAGAGGCGAGAAAGAGCTCCAGTCGCCATAACTCCAAGTGGGCGCGCGCCCATACTTCATGGGGTCGGTGTGCCCGTTCCCCAATAGTGCCTCCGATCTTAAGCATTGCACAAGCCTTCAAGCGTGTGGTACAAGCTGGTGAAGCACAAGATGAAAATCAGAAATCCCAGCGATGTCCCTCCCTCGGCCTATAAATAGAAGGCCCCGGCTTAAGGAATTTAGACACTCTCAACACATAGTAAAAACGTTGTGCGTTTATTTAATGCGATGAGCGATCGTGAGAATAGTGAGTTCCCTTCCTATAAAGCCTCGAAGCTACGCCAAATCTCCTCTAAACATAAAACCAACCGGTCAAAGTGAGCCTTAGCCCCCAAGCTACGTTTCCACCTTATTCCCCTGGTCCAAAAATCGAAAAGAACGGTTCTCTACGGTAAAAGGCCAAATCCGTCGAAGCAAGCGGTTGCCTCGATTTCCGCCACAAGCATACAACAAGAAAAACGGGCGGTGCTCCACGGGTTTGCGATTGCGAAGCAACTTCGGAAGCATTTATTCGCCCGAACCACAACGGCAACAAAAGAGTCCCTTTCCTAGGAAGGACAGTAAACACCAGCGCTCTTAAGGTGAGCCTTCAAGGTTTTTTTTCTTTTTTTTCTTTTTGGTGGGGTGCCGCCCTTAACGACTGAAGGCTTGGGAGGACGCTTGAAGGACCAAGTAGCAAGCTACTTTAATGGGCCTTCCCTCAAAAATAAGATTAATATCGTGTGGGCGATGACCCATATCAGATATTAAACCCGATAAGAACAGATACTACACTTGATCTTAGCCAAAAGGCCGAGAAAGGTATAGCCTTCAAGGGTTTATTTTATAAAAAAAGCTATTTTCATCCGGACCAATGTAAAAATATAAGTTGTTATGCCGCCCGGATCTATGTAGAAAATAACATTAAATAGAGCCATTATTATGACCAAATATTTTTAAATGTATTTGTAATTATTGGAAGGAGGTGGTCGCAAGTCCGTGAATAATGTAGACATGAATATATTTGCTTTTAATGCTTTATTTATCTGCTAGATAAATATAACAAAAAACATACTTTAGCCAAAAACTGTTTTTGAGACCGAAAGGGCGAGTTAGGTGCCTAGCACCTTCCCAATTCCTAACTTAGCCTCCGAACCCGTTTTTTTTACAATCTCTGATTTATTTTTGGTTTTTCTTTGTTTTTTCCTTAAAATAAAGATGACGACTCTGTCAAAACATTTTGGATCACAGTAAGACCCACAACATCCTTTCTTGAACTTTCCCGTTTTTTCCTAAACAAGGGAGGATGTGAATGAAAGGGTGATGCATTTTCTGTATCTTGTTTTCCCCTAAATAAGGGAGGATGAGATATGAGAAGCCCATGCACTCATAGCGATCCAAAATAGGCCTTAAGGCAATTTTCGGAAAGTCTACAGTGGGGCCCGCAACATCATTTTCTTGCACTTTTCTGTTTTTCCTTAAACAAGAGACGGTGAGAATGTAAAGAGTGATGCATTTTATGTATCTTATTTTCTCCTAAACAAGGGAAGGTAAGATACGGAGAAACCAAAGCTCCCATAATGGACCAAAATTCACTCAAGTTATCGAGACGTATTCAACGCGCTTCTTGACAACACCCTTTCCGTATTTTTAATTTCATCTTCCCCTACACAAGGGAGGGTGGAAAGGAAAGCGTGGTATCCTTCCGCACGTCGCGTTCCCCTAGAAAAGGAGCGCGGGGCGCGGGAGAATCTGGGGCACCCATATTTACTTGCTTAAATTGCTTCTTGTCTATATGGTTCGACATTTGGTTTTGCATCACTATACTCTATATTGATTCGTACACTTGCGAGATAAAAAATAAGACATCAGTGTGCTCGCTCGCTGAGGAATTGGCATGCTCGCTTAGGAGATGGCATGCTCGTTAAGCAGTTGGCATGCTCGTTGAGGAGATGGCACGCTCGTTGAGGGTGTGCTCTCGTATCGTGCACTTGTCACGCTTCGCGTGTAATTGATTGTATTATAAATATTAGTGTAATGTATGATTTCATACGGTGTTCTAAAACTCCCGCCTAACTCAGTCTAGGCCCCGCCTGGCGCTAGGCCTCTCTACCAACGACTATCTTAGTCGTCTAATCGACCAAGTCGTCGTCTATGTCAAACCTCGCCGACCTTAATTTATTTTTGTAGCTTTGATTTTGTGGCATGCGGTGGTGGAGAAGGAAGGGGGTGAGCCAGAAGGAAGGGGAGTGGTAATGGTGAGCGAGAGAGAGGTAATGGAGGGGCGAACTGGACTAATATCTTTTTTGTTTTTAGTTCTAAACTTGACTGGTTTATTGTTTTGGGTTATTGAGAATTGAGATTAATGGTATGTTTGTATATTTTCGTTCGTTTTACAAATATAGACACCGTTTGATAAAATGACAAACATAAAAAAAATTAAATTTGTATTCAACGTGTTTGATATTTGATGTAAATTATCAAAAAAAAGTAATTATGTCATAATTTTAGGCCGCCTAGACCCGATGCACGCCCGACTAGTCCCTTAGGCGCTAGGACGCTCTAGTGTGCCGCCTAACGGCCGCCTAATGATTTTAGAACCTTGATTTCATATAATGCCCTTAAATATATTGTCATAATTAAAGTAAGTAAAAAAAGTAAGGACAAAATGGTAAAAATATTTTCTTAAAAATAAAAGTTTGAAATAGGCCAATAATTTTGGGACGAACAAACAAGAAAATGAGAATAATTATTTTAAAACAAAGGGAGTAATTATATTACCCTTTAGTGTAAAAGGTAGTTTGGAACAATAAAGCATACTCAATTCTGGTCTGAAGTAGGCCATAACCGTTTCGTACATAAGTTGATGAGGTTAACAAAATTTATCTCTTAATCAATTCTTAATATGTTCAATTTCTTAATATGGGCTTATCCACGATTAGATCTAACTTCTAAGCAATCTAAATAATGTTCGTGTCCAAACACAATTAAAAGCGAGGATAATATGGTTTGTCTAAACACAAATAAAACGACACATTGTATTGGGGATTTACAAAAATGACCAAGTCAAAGATGACTTGGCATTTGTAGCTTCACTTAAAAAATGCTTTTTATGACCTGGTTTATTGATGAACATTAATAAACCACAAGCCTTTATCGGTAATCGGTAAAAATGCAACTCTCAATATCGCGAAATCAGCGGTCGACGGTGTGATCGACGGATCGACCGGGTTGTCAACTTGAAGTGATTTACAACGGTTTGATAAACTAGTGTAAACCACTGGTCGACAA
>JABEVN020001101.1:0-26348 GCA_013146195.2 Codonopsis lanceolata | reverse complement strand
TTTAATATTTTCCTCTCCTTCTTTCTTCCTTTTTTTTGTGTGTGTAGTTAATTGGAGGATTATTGAACCACGATAATAATTCGATTTTTTCATAATGTTATTATTTTTCTATGTAATTCTTTATAATTAGCTTCTCTTTTTTTGTAGTATATTATTTTAATTGTTTATTATTTTTCATATAATGCAATTACTATATGACCATATATTCACCATATTTTAATTTATAAGAATGCTAGGTTTACTATTATTTTTAAAATTATTGCTACAATTAAGATTTAGTGAAGGACAAAGTTGTATTTTTTTTAAATGACTTTATTTTCTCAGATATTAAAAATACAAGTCTCTAATTTCTAAATCAAAACAACGGTTTTTTTTTTTATCGTAAGTAGTTGGCTCAAATATTATTTTTTTTCTTTTTTCTTTGTTGAAATTTTGTTTTTCTTCTTTGTTTTGCTTGAGTATAAGTTAATTGAAAAAATTGTATGGCTGTGCGTTTAACGCATGAGTGTAAAACTAGTTGTAGTATAAAACGTGTTACTTTTGACTTTAAAAGTATCACTTTACATTTTTAATGAAAATTATAATTTTTTTCCCTTAAAAAAGTGTTACATTTTGGTTTTAAATGTGTCACTTTTAGTCTTAAATGTGTTACTTTCACTTTAAGAAGTGTCTCATTTTTTTATAAAAAAAAAATCATTACGTTTGACATTAAAGTGTTACTTTATTACATTAAAAGTATTACTTTTTAGCATTAAATGTGCTACCTTTGACCCTACAAGTGTCATTTTACATTATAAATAAAAATTGTCGTTATTAACCTTAAAAGTATCATTTTTTAACATTGAAAGTGTCACGTTTTAGTATTAAATGTGTCACTTTTGACAGTCACCATTAGTTTTAAAGTGATATTTTTTAGTAATAAATGCGTTACTTTTTAGTTTTAAGAGTGTTACTTGGTATTTTAAAGAAAATTATAATAAATTTCCCTTTATAGTGTCATTTTTAACCTTAAAATGTATCACTTTTGTCTTTTCAATGTGTCACGTTTGGCTCTAAATGTGTCATTTAGCATTTCGTCAAAGTACGTTATGGTCACTCAAGTATCCCAAGACAACTGATCCTAGCAGATGGCTAACGAAAAAAGGATTAAACTCCAAGGCATGAGAAATATAAGAATTTCGACAACAAACCTGAGCACCGGAACAAAATGAGGAACTTCACATTAATATGCAATAAAACTTAAAACCATGGCTGGTCGGAGTCAAAACCGAGACCCCTCCATGCCAATCCACCAAACCTTAGTAGTCCAATGTGAACCATCTTAGCTGAATAATTATTATGATTTCTAGTAACATGTTGTGTATTTAATATGATCTGCGAATTCCTAAATGAGGCTCCGTCTTACGAATTTAGGATCCATAAGACCGTCCTACACAAATTTTTGCCTAATATATATATATATATATATATATATATATATATATATATATATATATATGTGTGTGTGTGTGTGTGTGTGTGTGTGTGATGTAGAACAGGTAGCCGAGAAGTATTTGAGCAAAATTTTAGGGAAGAGTTCGAAGTTCAGGGGGTCCAAGGGCAATTTCTGAAAGTTGGTTCGACGAGTAATTTTCACAGTTTCCGCTATGCACTACTAGAAATCATTTAACGGTTAGCAGAACTTTAACGGAGTATAACTTTCGCATTCGGATGAATGACGGGGCCCACCGCATATCAAATCGAAGTTCTCGATGAGAAATCATTTGGGCTTTTCGTCTATTTTTATTTAATTTTTCGTTTTAGGGTTTGATTTGTTTAGGACATATAAATACCGTCTTAAACGTTTATTTCTTTAGTTAAGATAAAAAAAAAATCAAGTTTTCTTTTTGTTAGGAATTTCTTGTGGAAAGAATTTATGTTGATTGTTCCGCTGCGTCATAATAATGGTATAGTTGGAATTAAATATTGTTAAAATTATAGATGATCCCAATTGGATGGTTTAGTGTAAAGTAATTATGGTTTAATTAATTATTGGGGACGGATAAGCTTATCCAAATTCCACCTCAATTGCCAAAGGAGCATATCACTTTCATATGGCAGAGCATTTTTACTTGTTCTTTATTGATTACGAAGAAAATCCAAAATTCAAAATTCAACCTCTAATAGTAAATTTGGTGAAAGAAAATAAAATGTCATTCATATAACTTTCTAGTTTCTAATTAGCATGTGAGATGATATTGGAGGTTCTTTACTACTTTTAGGCATCAAATTAAGAGAATAACTCCATAAAATATGTAAAACAACATTATTAAACTACAATAAACATAAGAAGTGAAAAGGTTACCTCTATTTGAGCAACAGAGTATGAGATTTAACAAAGGCCAGATCAAGTTCATACACCAGGCCGGGGAGTTTTGCATTCATCCCTTCCTCTATTAATATGTAGAAAAGGAGATGTTAAGCATTTATTCTTTACCCCCAATGAGAAGAGATTCTTTACTTGTACTTTGATCGGTCGATGTACTTCATTCAAAGAGAAACTATCAATGACATTATCAACACTTTTGCAAGCTTTAGACCCTAGATATACTTAAGTTTTGTGTAAATGACCGGCTAATGGCTATCTTCAAGTTCCAATGTCATCAAGTCGCATATTGGCCTTTGTCAAAAAAAAAAAATTTAATTTAACGTTAGCACTTTCAAAAAGAGGCAAACTATCAATGATTGGCTTCGAGTACTTTCAAAAATAAGCCCACATTTTTGGGGTCAACCCGTGGTTTTGGATTTAAACTATTATGTGCGGTTGCGGCTCCTTGTATGTTTTGTGTAATGGCAGTGGCTGCATGTTTAATTATTGTCCACTCCCAAGGAGGTTCCTTCAACATTATCGCAAAGCTATTTTGGGTGTTTTTGAAGAAACTTGTGAAGTGTGCTGGTGGAAAGAACACTGTTTGAAGAAGACTTGTGAAGTGTGCAGGTGGGTTTCTCCAAATTGGACCTTGATTTGCACCCCCATATGGGAGTGGGAGGGATAGTTCTTTCTATACAAGCTTAACCAACACAAGGGAGCCTTTGTACATAAACCCTTCAAGTCTTTCATATTTTTCCAATGTAGGATAACCCACTTCCAACACTTCCAATATCCTACTTTAAACCTCTATAACTTATTCATCCGACATCCGAATTGGACAAATAAATATAGTATTCTTATGTACTCATGGAGAAGGACATAATTCCACAATTACCATAGTCATTACATAAATGACTCACAAATAAATTAGTGTCTCAAAGCCCCAATTTACTTCACTTAAAAACACTAGTTTTCCAACAGTTTTTTGTACGACACCGAACCTTCTTGTATTTGATTGTCTTGTTTTGCATGCTAAATCTCTGTTATGTTGCTTGTTTGGCTCGTTGTCAGAGTCTTGTTAAGTGTGGGAGGGCTTAGTAGAGGCCAATACCTAGTACTATAAGTTCTTGGTACTTGTCTTGGTCATTGGATGCTTAGTGAAGAGACTCGAGTCGCTAATGCCTTGTTCGATTTTTTGGGAACTTTGGAGTACATGTACGATCGCTCTCCTTTGCCTTGTAACTATTGTCTTTGAGACTTGAGATGTTGAACTGAGTTCTACGCCTAGTGAACTAGTTCTTTTTTTTTTTTTAATAGAGAAACAGGGACGACACCCTGCTAGATTTTATTAAATAAAAGAAATAAATACAAACAAGAGGGGGACGACCAGCTTTGCCCTTATAAGAGGGAGGACGGAGGAACCTGACCTCGAAAAAGGAAATAACATACAAGCAAAGATAAAAAAAAAGATGAAAATACATCAAAAAAGATTAAGAGATCCTAATATAAGGCGTGCCTTCCTTGTCAAGAATAGCTAAGCCACGCACCCGGCTAGGAAGAGCATCCGTGGAAAAGGAGTGGTCTTGACCAGAATCGCAACCAAAATTAGCCAAGGCGCCAGCCACTGAATTGGCTTCCCTAAAGCAGTGAGAGAGATATATATGCAAAGAGGAAATGATTTTTTTGATTGCCTGAACCAGATATCTGTAGTTCCAAGGAGAGGAGGCTGAACCAGAAAGACAATCAAAAAGAACTTTGGAATCAATTTCAACAACAGCCTTCTGCATATCGTTATCCTGAATCCAAGTCATACCACTAAAAAGAGCATGACACTCAGCCGAAAATCTAGACATCTCGCCATAAACCGAGGCATAGGCATAAATAACATCACCAAAACTATTACGGACAACCCCACCACCTGCACTTTGGCCTGGGTTTCCCCGGCAGGCCCCATCAGAGTTAAGTTTGATGAAACCAAATTGGGGTTTAATCCAAGAAATAGACCGAATAGATCTCAAACGTTGACGTCTAGGCCGGGGGAAAGAGGGTCTACAGGTCAAAGTAGAAACCGAAAAACCAGCAGATTGCAAGCAGAAAGATATAAGCTGCTTAATATGAGCAACAATGGAGACAGCCGAACTGCGGGCATTATCGAAACGAGCCCGATTTCTATTATTCCATAACTCCCAAAGAATTATGGAAGGAACAATGATATAAATGGAGGAGTTGAGATCGTGATACCACCAGTTGAAGCAGACCTAGGAAATAGAATTCAGGAACATTAGAACAGAACCCAGATGATGAAAATAAGACCATACATGGCGGGCAATTGGGCTATGTAAGAAGACGTGAGCAAAGGTCTTAGAGTCCCCATGCCTACAACAGGAACAACGAGAGGCCATATGTATACCTATACGAATAATATTCTCGTCGATGGGCAGTTTGCACCTCCATAATTTCCACATGAAAAGGCTGATGTGACCGGGAAGGAACTTGTGCCATATGTATTTAGCCGAAACCAATTGACTAGAAGGGGTACGAACAACCTCCCAGGAAGAAGCAAGGGAGAACTTACCATTCACATTAGCAGTCCAACAAAGGCAGTCAGGGTCATCATTAAGCGAGATACCCAACTTATGAATAAGGCTAACAACATTGAGACCCACACAATGCTGAGAAAGAGGAGAAAGCTGATCCAGAGAATCAAAAATCTCCCTAACCTGGTTATAAGTACAATCCGAGGGTTTAGAGAGGCAACCAGTGAGAGACCAGATATCATACCACAAAGAGCAGTGACCCTGACCAATAATCCAGGCAATATGGCGTTCAGCCTTAGGGCGAGAAGAGCACATGCGACGCCAAATACCTGAACCGGCCGAAGAAGCATTGAACGGGTGGGCTGAACCACAGTACTTATGCAACATGAAATGGGACCAAAGACTAGACTGACATCTGAATCTCCACCAAAGTTGGATAGAATAAGCTTGCACAATATCTAAAATAGGACGAATACCCACTCCACCTTCATTAGTCGGCTGGCAGCACTTGTCCCAGGCAATCCATTGGACTTTAAGCTTGCTATCAGTAGAACCCCAGAAGAAATTAGCCAAAATTCTGTTGATGAGGCGAATGATGTAAGATGGGGGATCTAAGATCGCAATTTGATACATAATGATCGAATGGTAAGTTGGATAGAATAAGCTTGCACAATATCTGAACTAGTTCTTAATTACATGTTTAAGAATGCTTATTCATACTTGTTTAGTCTTAAGATCGTTTGTGTTGTAAACGTTTGTTGATCGTTGGTTGTTTGTTTTGCTTCTCGACCTTGTTTACCTTCATTCCGGACATGGTTCGGATGTATTTACAAGTAGATGTAACATTTCATTTGAAGGTGGCTTTAGGTGACATACTCTTAAGAAATCCACAAAATACTGTAATTTATGATAAGACACAACTAAACTGTCCTTCACTTTGTTAATCTGTTTGTTTAATGAGTAGACGTACACGCATTTGATAAGATACATCGCCACAATGAGAAAACCCAATTATCAAATTTAAACTCCAATAGTCTTCCATGATTGTTCATGAGAAAATGCAAGTGGTGGAAGTAGATTCTAAAATCTAGGTCTTCATTAGAAGGAATTAATCAAGTACTAAATATGGAAGTAATAAAGGAATTACATATATAGAAGCCTAGAAAATTAGAAGGATCTGATAGAAGATATGGTTTGGATAAAAGTAAACACAAGTAATATGACTGTAGCCATGGTAGAAGCAATCATCCATGGTGTACTGCAGTAATCACATTTAAATGTTGCTTTCCACCTCTGCTTACAAACACTACAATAGGCCTTAAGGTCTCGAGATACACTGCAGAAAATTTAGAAGTATTTAATGGAAGGTATGGTTTGGATGATAGAACATATGGCTTGAATAAAGGTAAGCACAACTAATATGGCTGCAACCGTGGTAGAAGCAATCCTCCATGGTGTACTACAGTAATCACGTTTAAATGTCGCTTTCCACATTGCGACGATGTTTACAATATTTGTTGAGGTCTTTAGATACAACGTAGAAATAGTACTTGGAAGTGGTAATTAAAAATTATATCCAACTTTGTTAAAAGATTCGCCACCGTTTGGTCGTCTCTGTCCTAGTTGTTATGATTCCCTTCTTAATGAGTAAGTCCACATCTTTTGGAGTGTCTATAAGCATATCCATAAAGAATACATAATCTCTAACATAACTGTTAGTTATGTAATGGCACATTTCCAGGGCAAGAATGTTGCTAAGCAGATATTCCGCCGATTCACCAACTACCACTCGTGGAATTTCTAGTACTCGGACTCATATATTATGTCAAGCGGACAAATCACTTCAAGCTCCTTTTTAATTTAATTCCGGATTCACGAATCCCTGTTACCTTGGGTATTGTAACCAGGTCACACGTTTCATCTGAATGTTGCCTTAATTTCGATGGTAGGTGACATACCCTTAGCAAATCCACAAAATGCAATATACTTGATTCTTTCCGGTAATCGTTTACCTTGGTAATTAATTCTTCTACGTTTTCAACCTGTATTAGCGTTCGATGAAAGAAGAATTTGATGCAATACTCAAGGAAATTTGTCTCTGTTTCATTAGGAAAGGCTAGTTGGTATAGACGAACCAAAACAAAGAATGGAAGTTGATTCTCAAGCAACAGCATATCAGACTCATAAAGAAAGTTTTCCCTGGGTAAGTAATAAGCTCGACGATGACGATATGTATTACGTGTTTCGGATAAAATGGCCTCAATGACAAAGCAACTGTCTATGAGAACCATTTTCACAAAATCATGAGGATTCAGATCACAAGGTTCATCATAAGAATCACGGATTTCCTTTTCCTTCTGTGTTATCACCTTTTCACATTCTTTCAAACTGTCATTACCTGAAACTCGACCAAGGAATGTTTGCAGGTACCTTAACTTGTGTTCTTCCATGCGTTGCAGTTTTTGCTCCTTACGATGAAAAGGACCGATAGCAACTACCTGTGGGGTGTACACAATTTCATTAAGGTTTCGAACATGAGGAGGAACTCTGTAGATACAACATTCTGAAATGGGAGGCAACTTATGGATCAACTCATTGATTGAACTTGCCACCAGCAGTGATTGAGGTTGCTCAATATCAGCCGGAGATTCCTTTTTCTCCATCCCTAACTGGCCAAAAAATATTAGGGTAAGATAATATAATAATGATAATACGAATATTAATATTCACAATATTGTTAGTACTAATACTTATGTTTGGGGTTTGTTACAATACTTAATTCAGTTGTATCTTAACGAATGGCCCCATTTTTTCTAGACCAAATAGCCCCTTGCTTTGTACTATGAAATTATTACAAGGATGGACACCACTGCCATTTGACTAAAAACAAGGCCCAGCAATATGCTACGTCTCCCTTTCTTATGCTACTTTAGTCTTTACCCAAACATATGATAAATATTAAATAGTCAATTAATTTAAAAAATTGTTTCTCTTAAGTTATGCTAAATTAATTTATAATAGCTTCCACAAATCAATTTATAATAGCTTTCCGAAATTCAATAAATTACCATTTTTTTGTGAATTAAAGAGACGATAAGGTAATCAATTGAATTGTATCATTTCATTTAATTACATTTAAAAAATTCATAAGTACCAGAAATAAAAGATGGTGTGCGAACACCGTTTTCGAATCCCTGAATATAATATAAACGACAAAGTTCTCGAATAATAAAGAATCACTGCTCTCGTAGACTCTTAAATAATAAAGAATCACTGCTCTCGTATATCATAAACATTAAAAAAAAAAAAAAAACCAATATTCTATAAGTTTGGGGGTTAAGTTATAAGTAGAGAGGTATTATGATTTAGGCATCTGTGAGAACCCCGTTATATAAAGGTAAGCAACTGATATGTTGAAGATGATAGTCCTCTAATGAAAATTTGAGCAGAGCAAAGGGACGTGTAGAACACAATAATGAAAATAAAGATTTCTTTTAAGGACAGTGTTAAATGGCCAATTCTGGTAAATCAAAATTGTACGAGTTACCACTTTGTCTTTAAAGCAACTCATTAGGTCGTTTAAGCTACTCGTTAGACCGTTTAACTAATTTAAGTCGTTAAAACAACTCATTCATAATATATTAAACATATTCTCTTAAAATTCCCTTCGTGACAGCCAGATTCAACGCTATCGTTGTTTTAAATGCAAGAATGAAATATAGGGACAATCTATGTGTAACTTTTGGTGAAATTTATGGTAGCAGTTTAGAAGTACCTTTCTTTCTTTTTTTGTGCAAGACAGATGGAAGTTATTGATGCCTGACATTTGCTAAAGTCTCACAATCAGCTATCTTCTCACTTCTCAATTTTATGTACCCCTATTAATGTGATACATACAAACATATAGGATAACAGGTAGCCGTGACCTATTTAAGCAAAGCTTTAGAGAAGAGTTCGAAATTTAGGGGGTTTAAGGACAATTTCTAAAAGTTGATTCAGTAGGGTAATTTTTATAGTTTTCGTTATGCACCAGTAGGAATCATTTAACGGTTGGCAGAACTTTAACGGAGCATGACTTTCGTGTCCGGATGAATTATGGGGTTCACCGCATATCAAATTGAAGCACTCGACGAGATCTATAAAACATGCTAGGCATATCTAGGACGACTTCGTTTTAAGCCCAAAAAACGCTGCTTAAGCACTGTTACGGGCCTTCGAAGTTTTTCGGCCTTTTCGTCTATTTTTATTTAATTTTTTCTTTTAGGGTTTGGTTTGTTTATGACATATAAAAACCTTCTTAAAATTATTTCTTCAGTTTTGATAAATAAAAAATCAAGTTTTCTTATTTTTTTGCTTTGTGCTTGAAAACCCTAAGCCGTCATAGGCTTGCTTGCTAGGAATTTCTCGTGTAAAAAATTCATGTTGATTGTTCCGCTGCGTCATAATGATGGAATAGTTGGAATTAAATATTGTTAAAATTATAGATGATCCCAATTGGATGGTTTAGTGTAAATTAATTATGGTCTAATTAATTATTGGGGACGGATAAGCTTATCCTCATTCCACCCCAATTGCCAAAGGAGCATATCACTTTCATATGGCAGAGCATTTTTAATTGTTCTTTATTGATTACGAAAAAAAATCTAAAATTCAAAATTCAACCTCTAATTCTTAATACCAAACACAGCCGAAATGACTAGATATGGCATACTACTAGTAGTAAATTTGGTGAAAGAAAATAAAATGTCATTCATATAACTTTCTAGTTTCTAGTTAGCATGTGAGATATGATGATATATATTGGAGGTTCTTTACTACTTTTAGGCATCAAATTAAGAGAATAACTCCATAAAATGTGTAAAACAACATTATTAAACTACAATAAACATAAGAAGTGAAAAGGTTACCTCTATTTGATTTAACAAATCCAGATCAAGTTCATACACCAGGCCGGGCAGATTTGCATTCATCCCTTCCTCTATTAATAATTTAATATGTAGAAAAGGAGATGTTAAGCATTTATTCTTTACCCCCAATGAGAAGAGATTCTTTACTTGTACTTTGATCGGTAGATGTACTTTATTCAAAGAGAAACTATTAATGACATTATTAACAATTTTGCAAGCTTTAGACCCTAAGCATAGTAAGGGTTCGTTTGCCGTCACCGATGATTGATGATTTATGTTCGATGCTTATGGGTGGTAGCTGATTTGCATATATCTACTAATATACTATTTGTTGCAGCAGCTTATAAGTTTTTTTTTTTTTAAAAAAAAAAGGTTGGAGGGGACATAGACCGTACCCCAACCCTTAATTTGTTTTTTATTATATTTAATGCCTTGAAAGGCTACAATTATATATATATGATGCCTTTTGGTATGACTCGAACAATTGGTGCCTCTAGGGAGGCTTTTGAACACCCGACCTCTCGGATGAGAGTAGTTAAGTCCCAGGGTGCCTCTGGTAGGGCTTGAATACTCAACCTCTCCGTTAAGATAGGTGAGTAGCTAAATGGGGCCTTTGGATAAGGCTTTAACAACAACGATGCCTCTGAAGAGGCTTGAACACCCGACCTCTCTACTGAGAGTTGTAAAGTCCAGGGTGTCTCTAGTGAGACTCGAACACCCAACCTCTCTGTTAGGAGAAGTGAGCAGTACCAGTTGAGCTAGAGCTCGTTGGTGCAGCAGCTTATAAGTTGCTAAGATTATTTGTTAAATAAAATTGACCATAATACGCTAAATTCTCAAGTTAACTTACTCTCGTCGTTGAGAAAAAATTATGAAAACATTAATTCTAACCTAGAAGTTAAGAAAATATAAAGATTTGTACAAAATGTGGGGTATTATTAGTGTGAATATTTCACAAATATTCGTATTATACTCATACAAACGAATTAAAATATTTTTATTGTTTTACATTTTTCTACGGCAAACTTTTCATCCGAACTTTGAAAAAGATCATATTAAACTTACAGATTTTTCGGAATGTTATATACCTACTCTTTCTCTTCTAATCATGCTACTAATAGCTAGTTTTTCTCTTGTTTTTGATATCCTTGAGTTTACTTCGCAATTTGATAACCTGATTTTGGAGTTTCCAATTTTTTTTTAATGATTGAATAAAAAGTAAAAGAAAAATAAAGAGAAAACTGATTAGCCAAAAAGTGAGAAAGTCCATAGCATAAACCACTAAATCATTGGGGGAAAAAACACAGTTATTGTTAATTTTAATGTACCAAGGGTGAATTTAAATATTTAGAGGAAAAAAATACTCTTTTCTTTGTTCTTACTTAGGATATAGAGGAAAAAATACTCTCTCTCTCTCTCTCTCTCTAATTAATGTTAGTCTCACTCTCTCTCTCTCAAGCCTTTAAAACAATTTTTTTTCATTCTCACCCCTTATATTTTATCATCCTCACTCTCTCTAAAAACTCTCGCTAGTGCTACTCTCTCTCTTTCTCTTTGTATTTCTGCTATGAACAACTACTTACCAATTGCACGATAATTGGGTTTAAAAGGGATGATTTTTTTAATAATATTTTTCTAAAAAGATCTATATTTAGTGATGTGACAAAATCTCAACTTGGGCCGTCCTTGTGTTGGGTAGAATATATGGGCTTGAATCCGCTTCCTTGAACCTGGCTGAGAACAGAGAAAACCTGAGTAGAAGTGCAAGACAGGGCCTCGCAAAACCCCTCCGGCGTGAGAATAAGTATCGAATGTAGGTGAGGAAACAATTCGACAGAATGCTCATGCTCAAGAAAGTGTATACGTACCTTGTTATGGCTTGTGGAGGAGTATTTATAGGCCCCATTGTGATTGAATCCAGCTAGGATTCAGTTTCCTTAATTACCTTGATAAACAAGGAAAGAATCCCTTGATTTTAGGCGTGATACGCGGTTGACCGCGAGTTAGTATGAACAGATAAGGCAAGTGTCCTGCCCACATATGGTAACCTTTGACTTATCTTAGAGAACAAGTTTCTGGCGTTTCCTGCTTGACATGGGCCCGAGCGGGCAGGCAAGCCTCTACCCGGTAATTTGTTGTATATTGACTTGAGATGATGATACAAGTCTGGGCCATGGCCCCTGGTTGGGCAAGCAAGGCCGGTGCTCGACCAGGTTTGGATAAGATGATTCTGGTTCTTTTCTCGATGAGAGAGAGATCCCTGAGCATGGTCCCTGGCCGGTCAGGCAGGGCCTGTGCCCGGCAAGGCTTTGACAGAGACCCAGCTGCTCGTTGTTTAATGTCTGGATTTATTTGTCCGCTGGATTAACTGGTCCCTCGTTAGATAGGCCTGTGCCCAGCACGTGATGGGTGCTCGTGACCCGGCTTGGGCCGGGCAAATCATTTAGTAAAAAAAAAAAAAAAAGAGTTCAAAAAAGGGCGATAATTAATATTCTCTCCGTTCTAGACAAATAGTTCACTATTCAATTTTGAATGTTTCACTTAAAGAGTTTATTTTCAAAAATTAATGCACAAAAGTGTCATTTGATTACAATAGATTACTAAAAGTATCATTTAAAAAAAAAAACAATTTAAGCGGGAACTCTTTGCCCCGAAGCAAGAGGTAAAAGGGAGCGGTATTCAGTAACACCCCCATTACTATAAATTTTGTAGCTGATAAACAAGTCTCTTTAGGAGATTGATAGAGCTTGGGAAATAAGAGTGAGGCTCACCACACCCCAATTTCCTATCTCTGCACCACATGTACTGCATTGAGATGTTGTACTCTACATTACACTGTGCAATACAATACATGAGGGTGTAGAGATAGGAAATTGAGGTATAGTTAACCTCACTCTTCTAGTTTTGATCTATCAAACCCAAACTAATTTACTTGTAAGATATGCTTGAAGCTTGATCTAGTAGACTCTGTGGAAAGACTTTTTTACTATCCATGATTTAGGATGTTTGCCCAAAATCATTTTTACCTCTTTCATGTAGAAACATTGCAAACAATCGCCACATTCTCTATCCCCATTTTCAGTGATTCTGGTAACAGTAGAGAAAACCAGGGTCTACCTGTAATAATTAATAAAGGCCTTTCAGGCCATTTACCCCGATCGAACTAACTGCCTGTAAACTTAAATAGAGGTTCGAGAAAGCGGCCTAGCTCATCAGCTAGCTATTTTAAAGCAGAAATAGGGATTTTCCAAGCTATGAAAAGTCTTTGATCTTGCTAATTCTTTCAAGGATTAATCTACAATTTAGGGGTACTTGTTTCCTCCTTTTTAACTTTCAAATCTACAAGTTCTAAAGTAACTATTAATTGGAACAAGAACATACATAAACAACCAATAAGGAGGGAAAAACAATTAATCTAGAGGTTACAAATTTAGCGACACTACGCCTCAAAGTTTGTACAACAACTTCCTTAACGTAGGAAACAACACGAAAGTCCATGGGGACTCTCTCTCTCTCTCTCTCTCTTCATCAATGAACAGCCAACATTCGTAACTCGAATTAATGCTATTTTGAACTGTCAGAGGTCGAGATGGAAGAACACGAGGTTCATTAATTAGTCATGAAGCTCACATGAAAACTCATTTCAACTTAGATTTTGAGGAGCACTTTAGAGGTTTTGCGACCGGTCGAGCTGGAGCACTTTGCATGACCTTGACCTTGTTGACATCATACTTGAACAGTAGAGAAGGCACAGAAAAGGGCAATTAGCATTGTTGGGTAGACAAATATTGCTTGTGTAGGGTCTGTATTCACTGGCTTCCCAAAGACACCTTCCTTGACAAGCCCCCAGATAATCAGCAGTGTCCTGAACATGCTCATCCTCCCAGGTTTCAATATACCAATAAGTGCTCCGGCCATAGAAAAGTAGCTTCCTGCGAGAACCTGGGAAGAAAAGTTCATCTTAAAGAACGTCACTTGGAAATAAGTAGTCACATTTGAATATTTCATATATGCAGGCTTATCAAGGAAAATATACAAATGGAACTGAGCAGGGATGGAAAAGTGATGGCAAATACATAAGAGAAGCAAAATGCCTTGGATATGACCAAGAGAGGTCAAAGAGAACATGGCTCAACAATATACAACCAATTCTCTAGAATGACTATGATGATAGCTCAGAACAGGTAACTGGAAGCACAGAAGAGTTTATGAAACTTAGATATAGATCCCCCAAAGGTCCCCATTGATATAGCTTGATTTCATTGAGAAACAATATTGAGAAAGGAACTTGGCATCCGCATGTTTCTACATGGAGTATGAATGACTTCATGAGTCCTTGCACCATCATCAAGCTTTCGAGAATGCAGCTATAGACTGTATTCATCTAAAGATCTAGCTGAAGTTTTTATTTCCCCAGAACCACACCTTATTCAATATGGTCCTAGGATCCCAGGGACCAGGGCAAGAGAAAATGAGGTTCAAAGAGTAATTAAATGGACCATGTCGAAAGTGATGTTTAATGCAGGAACTTGAGGAGGGCCCAAGTCATTAGATAAATCTAATATTGAAGCATCAGAAAGTATTTACAAGTTGTGAATATTGTTAGCAAATAATCATTGACCGAGAATTATGATTGTCGGTCAATCACCCATGTGCATATTTGAAATTTAGGAAAGCTTAAATCATGTATATAATTATAGCAAATTGATACATCAAATTAGTCAAAACCTTTCCTTTGTCATTGTATGTAAAGTAATATAAATATATAGAAATCATTCCACCAAGTTAAGGTGGGTCTTTCTCTTGATTTTGTGTCTTGCCGTCTACTCTTCTGCATAATCTTTTTTCTTCTTTTATTCTCTCTTCTTCTCTATTTTCTCTTCTTCTCTCTTATCTTTACATGGTATCAGAGCCACCAATGGCCATGGATGATGCTAGCTCCTCCAAAACCATAGGTACCACTAACCATTCCCTTCCTCTTTTCCTCAATATCCAGTCCTATATGTCCCACTGCCATCTCACCAGCGAAAATTTCCTGAACTGGAGTTCTTTATTTACTTCTGTTCTTCAAACCCACAAAATCACCGACACCATAACCCAAACCACCCCTCCCCCCGAATTCTTAGAAGACAAAGTCACACCAAACCCAGCAAATGACCGATTTCATCAAGCGTCTGGACTTGTTCTTGGTTGGATTAAGGCAACCGTGTCTGCGGATATTCAACCTTATGTTAACCCTTGTAAAACCGCACCGGAAGCGTGGACATTGCTCTCTAAAGAATTTGGAGTGTCTTCCCAAATTCATATCCAGAAACTTCAGGATGAACTCCATGATCTTAAACTTTCTCCAGACACATCCATCAAAGCGTACATTCTCAAAGCCAAAACCATTCAAACCTCTCTTGCCACCGCGGGTGTTATCGTTACAAATGAAGATTTGCAACGACGTATCCTTGGTGGTCTCGGTGCACCATTCAAGGAATTCATTACCGTTCAAAACTCTCGTCCCGCAATGTCCATTAACGATCTTCAAGACCTCCTCTTACAAGAAGAGGCTCTCCAACAAAAGTTCTCTACCCTTACACTTCATCCTACCACTGCCCTTGTCGCCAATGCGTTTGACACTACACCGAGACCATCGCAACCTTCATTCTCGCAACCACCTGCTCCTCAGTACAACCGCGGTCGGGGTCGTGGCCGGAATTGGTGGAAAAATCGCGGTCGCGGGATTCATAACGGCCGTGGTATTCTCCCAACACCAAATTACACATCACGCCCTCCTACCCCAGCCGTGCCCTCTCTCAACTTTACCCCTTCTCAAACCCCCTACTCTCCCCCTAATCCATATATTGTGACTAACCCATCTGCCCCATGCCAAATCTGTTTTCGTACTGACCACCTAGCACCTACTGTCCCCATGAATCAAGCTTATATTGCTCACCACACACCACAATCCATCACTCCACCCTCGTATTCCCCAAACCCGCCTTCTCCTTACCCACACCCCTCACCCATATCATCCATGGCCCCGGTCTCTTTCGTTCTGGACTCTGGCGCTGCTCATATGACTTCGTCCCCGGATATTCTCTCTCACTCCACTCCGTATTCGGGTAAGGACACCGTCATTGTCGCCAACGGTTCGCATCTTCCTATTTCTCGTATTGGTCAATCTAGTTTTTGCAATGGTTCTAGATCTTTTCTTTTACATAATGTCTTATGTGTGCCATCTATGAATAAAAACTTGTTGTCTATACGTCAATTTTCCCGTGATAATAATTGTTTTTTTGAGATTGACCATTCTGGTTTTCGTGTGAAGGATCACCGTACGAGACAGACTATTCTTTCTGGCAATAGTACCGGTGGCCTCTACAACATAACTTTTCAGCCATCCTCTTCCGTTAATCATCTAGCTCTCATTGGCGAACGTGCGACATCGCAGACGTGGCACGCTCGTTTGGGTCACCCGTCTCAGCATATTTTTGAGTCTTTAGTGAATAAATATCGGATTCCAGTGAGTGGATCTGTGAAGTCTAGCCATTTGTGTCATGTATGCCCTTTGGGCAAGTCTTGTAGTCAACCTTTTATTCCTCGTACTTTTAATTCATTAAATCCCCTCGACATGTTACACTTGGATGTTTGGGGACCCTCTCTGTTATACGTTAATGCGGTTTTAAGTATTACCTGTCCATTGTTGATGATTTTTCACGTTATGTTTGGTTATTTCCCCTTCTACAAAAATCTGATGTTCTTTCTGTTTTCTCGACATTTAAGACACAGGTGGAAAATCAATTGAGTCGCAAAATCTCGGCCATTCACACAATTAAAACAATACAAACTGATGGGGGTGGTGAATTTATAAATCACAAGTTTTCTCAGTTTTTGGCCCAACAAGGTATTCGACATCAAGTGACTTGCCCTACACTCCACAACAAAATGGAGTTGTGGAGCATAAGCACCGCCATATTGTTGAGATGGGATTGTGCCTCCTTGCGCAATCTAATGTACCTCAAAAATATTGGCTTGAAGCTTTCTCTACCGCTGTGTTTCTTATAAATCGTCTTCCCATGCATCGTCTCAATTATATCTCCCCCTATCAAAAGTTACTACAGCGTGTTCCCGATTACCGCTATTTAAAAACTTTTGGGTGTCTTTGTTTTCCCCATCTTGTCCCATATAATCGTCACAAGTTAATGCCAAAGTCCGCACCTTGCGTTTTTTTGGGTTATGATCCATTACGGAAAGGGTACCGTTGTCTCGATAGATCAACGAGCCGTCTTTACATATCTAGGCATGTGTTCTTTGATGAGAATTGCTTTCCTTTTGGGTCTAACAATATTGCGAGATATTGCCCAGCCCCAAGCTTGACCCTCCAGTTCTGTTAAGCCTTACGTAGCGGCCCGGCCTCACACATTCTGGGCCGGCTCATCCCAACATCTTTGGACTCTTTTTCAGCCCCATAGGCCGTCCCGATTTACGCATTCGCCCATCTTGATTTGGGCCTTAGCCGCGGCCCACAGTCCCAGCATTCCTCTTCCTCGCCTGGGCTATCCACACCCGATCTTCTCTCCACAATGGCGACCGGCCCCTACGGCACCAACTCCTCAACGATCGTTCCGGCTCCCGGCTTCTCGGTCGGCCGGTTCCCTTCAATCTGGACGCGTCTTCTACTCCAACTCCAGCTTCTTCAAGTCAGGATTCTACCAGTCCTCCTTCAACGCCACCGCGTAAATTTCGGAGTATCAACGAGCTTGTATATGGTCATCCTCTCCCTGAGGCTCTCTCCGCTGCTACCATGGATTCTCAGAGTTTTGAACCCCGAAATTTCAAACAGGCAGCACCTCTCCCTCAGTGGCAGCGTGCTATGGACGAGGAACTTCGTGCTCTTCATAAAAATAACACTTGGTCTCTCGTTCCTCGTACACCATCCATGAACGTCATTGGTAGCAAATGGGTGTTTAAAATTAAAAGAAAGGCTGATGGCACTATCGAACGACACAAAGCTAGGCTTGTTGCTCAAGGCTACACACAACAAGAAGGTCTCGATTATGACGAGGCGTTTAGTCCGATTGTCAAGCCCCAAACTATTGGATTGTTCTTGCCTGGCTCGTGCACGGCCTATTCAACAGTTGGATGTTCGTAACGCCTTTCTAAATGGCATGCTCAATGAAGAGGTCTTCATGGCTCAACCCCGGTTTCGGTGATCTGAATTCCCCGATCATGTCGTAAGCTTGATCGTGCTCTTTACGGCTTAAAACAGTCTCCGCGAGCTTGGTTCCAACGGCTGCACGATTTTCTATTGTCGCTCGGTTTCTTTAATAGCAAGGCTGATAGTTCGCTATTTATTCGGCATTCGTCTTCCTCCATTGTTGCTATTCTTGTTTATGTCGACGATTTTATTGTCACAGGATCCAACTCTCATGAAGTCTCCCAAATTCTGGATGCCATATGTGATACCTTTGAAAGTCGTCGTTTGGGCAATCTCGGTTTCTTTCTTGGAATTGAGGCCTCTCGCTCCAACACTATTTTGACTTTAAGCCAATCCGTTCTGGATTTACTCAAAAAATTTCACATGGAAAATTGCAAGCCAGTGTCTACACCAATGCTTCCCGGCTCTCACTTGACCAGCTCTTCGGGTGATCCGCTTCACGATGCCACACTATATCGCAGTATGGTCGGTGGTCTTCAATACCTCACTCTTACCCGTCCTGATATCTCTTTCGCGGTGAATCAGGTATGCCAATACATGCACCAGCCTCGCACTTCCCACTTGCAAGCTGTCAAACGCATACTCCGCTTTGTTATGGGTACAATCTTTCTTGGTCTGACTTATCAAGTGTCGTCGGATACATCTCTATCTGCTTATTCCGATGCCGATTGGGCGGGTGATCCTACTGATCGTCGCTCAATTACCGGTGCTTGTGTATTTGTTGGCCCCAACATTGTTGCATGGACTGCCAAGAAGCAATCCACCATTGCTCGTTCTAGTAGTGAGGCCGAATATCGCGCCCTCGCTATCACGGCTTCGGAACTTCGTTGGTTCTCCTTCCTTTACCGGGAATTGGGTATTTACCTACATACTCCTCGACTATACTGTGATAATATCTCCGCCATCCACATGTCCAAGAATCCTGTCTTCC
The DNA here is from genome assembly GCA_013146195.2 of Codonopsis lanceolata. Classification (NCBI taxonomy): domain Eukaryota; kingdom Viridiplantae; phylum Streptophyta; class Magnoliopsida; order Asterales; family Campanulaceae; genus Codonopsis; species Codonopsis lanceolata. The sequence goes on along the minus strand of JABEVN020001101.1, from coordinate 7,417 downwards.
ATGCTCGTACCCGCCATATAGAGATCGATTATCATTTTGTTCGAGAATTACAGCAGCGCGGATTTCTTCGATTATCATATGTTTCTACCAAAGACCAGTTGGCGGACATCTTCACTAAGGCTCTTGCTCAGCCCCGCTTGAGTTTACTTGCTTCCAAACTGCAGCTCCAGTGTGTTCCGCTTGGTTTGAGGGAGGCTGTTAGCAAATAATCATTGACCGAGAATTATGATTGTCGGTCAATCACCCATGTGCATATTTGAAATTTAGGAAAGCTTAAATCATGTATATAATTATAGCAAATTGATACATCAAATTAGTCAAAACCTTTCCTTTGTCATTGTATGTAAAGTAATATAAATATATAGAAATCATTCCACCAAGTTAAGGTGGGTCTTTCTCTTGAGTTTGTGTCTTGCCGTCTACTCTTCTGCATAATCTTTTTTCTTCTTTTATTCTCTCTTCTTCTCTATTTTCTCTTCTTCTCTCTTATCTTTACAAATATGTGCATGGACTAACTAGAGAGACAAATCAATACTACTGTTTTAAGTTTGATAAACAAATGCAATGGACTAATAGGCTATTAACCAGTGCAAAAATATGCAACCACTAAATAATCTACCTTAGCTTAGACACACCAATCAATATTCAATGACGATGGTGAAAATAATCGTATGCACAGATTCAATAAAAAAGTTTGCAAGTCCAAACTTCGAGCAGGGTCTGTAGGAAGCTACCTGCACATCATGTATCCTAATAACAAAATAATACAAGAAAGTGTAAATTATAATGAAGAGAATGTAGAGTGGAAGCCTGCTAGAAGCAGTAACAATTTTTGGAGCATAAAAAAAACATCAAGCATTACAGTCCTGCTCAAGCAAGGTGCTGGTTGGGTTGACCAAGAATAGAAACCTCGCCAATATTTTCATTCTGCACACTGTGGCTGCATTGGAATCTAATAATAACACCTGCTTCTTAGATCTCAAAACCAAAGGTTTTGCTTATTTAAACCCCAGAAATCAGTTGGCATAAACTAAACAATTAAAATGCTATACCACACCTAGCAGATTTTACAATTCAAGTGAACTATTTCGTCCTTCGCTGCCTTTCTTTAACTGGCCTATCCTGGAATATTCTCTTGAGTTTTGCCAAATAGAAGGGGAAATGTTTTTAAAGAAGAGGAGTATTTATGAAAATTATCAGATTACATTATCAGCAGTTCAGCATAAACCAAGAATAAAAAATAAACGAAAATGCACTAATGAATGGAAGTGAATGGCAAATGCAATCTACAACTTTGAAGGAAATGCTGTCAGCTTGAACGATAAAATCTTTTTGTGATTAACCCCCAACTCTACTCAATAATTATCAATCACAAATTGGAAAATATTCACTACATTAATAACAATTACCCATTTCTCACATCAAGTACTAATAACTACTCTAAACCACCAAGTAACAAATAAAATTTAAAAATAATCAAATATAAACAACAAAATTTTAAATAGCAAAAGCAAAATGATAGGAATACAAACATTTGTGTACAAATATTTCGTACAAAACTAGGTGTCAAGCATATGATGGGTCAAAGGGTAGCATCACATGCACATGCTAAGTCATGTAATATCTAACCAATCATATGCTTGCCACTTATATTAATTAGTACGAGAAAGTTTTACAAAAAAATTGTATCTTTATCATTACTCATAACAAAATTAATCATGCACATGCATTGAGTGTATCAATTCACTGGTCTAGAAAAGGAGTAAATCCCACAAACAATGTAGGTTTTATAATAAAAATTATACTTCGTATGTCAAATGTAGCCTGAACTCTAAATCGTAATTATTAAAGGGGAAAGGCGAGAGGCAAGTGAGAGGTACATTTTTAGGGCAAGAATTATATATCAATTGTTGTCTCCCCCAAATAGCTACACACCTCCAATAATTAATTGACATGATTTATGTAGCATTTAATTCTTTTGAATTAAAATATGCATCTTTGATATTTATTCGTCATAACATAATTTCTTGCAAACATTTAATTCTTTTGAGTTAAATTATGCATTTATGATAGTTAAATTCTTTGACACGATTGTTTTGCAAACATTTAATTCTCTTCAGTTAAATTATGCATTTATGATATTTTATTACTCTTAACATGATTTATACATATACAATATTTAATTCTTTTGAGTTAAATTGCTCATCTTTGATATTTAAATTCTTTGGACATGATTTATGCGACATTTAATTTTTTTGAGTTAAATTATGTATTTCTGATATTTTAATTCTTTTGACATGATTCACACGGCTTCAAATCATCTATCCCACTTTCTGTCACATCTCCTGTCCCATTGAATCTCATCCCTACATGTTTCCTTATAAAAAGAAGACTGACTAAAATACCAAAGAAAGTGTACGGCCGAGATTCAATGGGACATAGAATGTGACAGGGAGTGAGATAGACGATTTGGAGCCGATTCACACATCTGCAACATTTAATTCTTTTGAGTTAAATTATGCATTTATAATATTTGTTTCTGATAACATGATTTATGCAGCATTTAATTCTTTTGAGTTAAATTACTCATCTTTGATATTTATATCTCTTACCATGATTTATGCAACATTTAATTCTTTTGAGTTAAAATATGCATCTCTGATCTTTATTCCTCATAACATAATTTCTTACAAACATTTAATTCTTTTGTGTTAAATTATACATCTGAGTTGCCCAGTCCAATAGGCCTAGGACACATGTCACGTGTCTGGCACATCTTCACTGGTCACTGGCAGAGCATGTGCACTCCAAGGCATGGAGAAATGGGTAGCGACCATTAATATATTGCGAGCTGGGGGCTTAGCCTCTAGCAGGTAAAGGCGGCGGTGAGGCGGGGGCTTATCCGGGCCGAACAAAGTATGCACGGCGTAACTTACCATGCTCGTTTATCAAGGAAAATGGTTGTCTTGAACATCGACAGTTACTTCCGGGAAATCTGCCATTATTACCATGATGTTACCGTTGTGATGAATGGGGCAGTTAACAGGGTAGTTAATATGTCCGACATTAATGCCATGATCTTCAATGAGCAGTTACTCTCTGGCACAAACTATAAAAAAACCCTTGAGATAATGGGGGGAGGTACGTGATTCTGATTTACTAGCCTAAACTCTGTCAAATTCTTGACTTAGTAAACTGTTGTGCTGTAAGGGTAAAATAGGCAAGGCCTATTTTTACTTGTTTTCACCTTTCTTGGTCAAAGTAGGTTTTTAAATTAGTTAGTGTTAATTTAGGACTTAGTATATTGTGTTAGATTTAGTTTAGTTAATTTTTGGTAGCAAGATCTTTTTGTAGATTTCGGCTACATTATTTTTAGTAACTAAATCTTGGCAAATATCCTAGTCAAACAAAGACTCTTGTCTTTCCTCATAATTGGTAAGATTATCTTGCAAGTTTTGGAAAGTTGTTGATTTTACCATTGAATTGCTAATCCTTTTCCTTGTAGAATGTGGTATCTTTTGTCGTGTGATTGCAGGGACTGCCGTATATATATTGAGGTCTGGATTACGGGTGGGAGATAGAGCTTAAGAGAGAAAATCAAGGCAAGACGTCTGAGAGTCAATAGCACAACATACAGAACCAGTTCTTTCAGAACAGAAGCTCCATCGCTGAAGGATGTCAATGTTGCAACATTGACAGTAACAACAGTTTTCTGAAAAACTGTTTTGCTCTTCCTGTTTTCGTTTTAAAGGAAGTTGTGTTTGTTTATTTTCCACGTTTTTGTTTAACTAGTTTATGTGGGATTTTTATTCTCCAAGATACATTGTCTTGTGAGAATTTTTGCTAGTGATTTCACTAAATTTCTCCTTGTTAAACATCATTATCTTTAGTGAAATTTGTGTGGCCTTGAGGCTTGGTCTACAAGTATTAAACTTGTAGATTGTTTTTGGTAAAAACTTCAGTTGTATCTTCTGTTTGGTGCTGTGACAATTTCAATCTTCCGCTGCTATTATTTGTTAATTCATTATGTTTGCCATTATAGCTACAATCACAGCTACATTGGTAATCACATTGATCTCTTTTTTGAGAATTCGTGCTATCACGTCCTTTCAATTGGTATCAGAGCCTTCTCTTGATATCACTAAGAGTTGATTCTGTTTAAAGTCGTGATGGATTCTCAGTATGAGAACGTTGTTCGCCCTCCTACTCTTACTAATGCTAATTACTCTATTTGGAAAGTCAAGATGCGCATCTTCATCAAATCAATTGATGAGAGAGCGTGGCTTGCTGTTTTGAATGGATGGAGTCCTCCCAAAACAACAGATTCGGATGGTGATGTCAAGATCACCAAAGAATCTGAATGGACCAATGAAGATAGGAACACTGCATCCTTTAATTCAAAAGCCTTGTCTGCTATTTATAAAGTCTTAGATGCTAATACTTTTAGGGTAATAGCAAATTATGAATCTGCTAAAGATGTTTGGGAGGCCCTTCAGACCTTGTGTGAAGGACTTGCCAGTGTTCGTGCTTCTAAGTTAAGAATGCTCACCACTCAATTTGAGAATACTAGAATGCATGAGTCTGAGGATATCATGACATATTATGGTAGACTCCTTGACTTATCTAATTCTGCACTTGCTTTAGGAGATCCTATTACAAATGAGCGTCTTGTTAGCAAGATGATGAGAACTTTGCCTGAAAGGTTCAATGTCAAGATATGTGCAATTGAAGAAGCACATGATATTGACAAGATGAGTTTTGAAAGACTGGCTGGTATTCTTCAAAACTTTGAACTGAACCTAAACGATCAAATAAAACAAAAAGGCAAAGGGGCTTCATCATCTTCTACACCCATTGTGAAAAATATTGCTATGCATGCTCCTATTAATCTCTCATGTGATTTACTTGAAATTCAAAAGGATATTGATGAGTCTGATTTTGGAGAAGAATATATTGCTCTATTGACTACCAAATTCAAAAAAAAAATTGAAAAATAAGAGTCAAAATAGAACTCCATCATCAAGCTCGAAAAACAATTTTAAACCTGACTCTGGGAAATTTGTTTCCAAAGAAAATTCTTTCCAAACTCCAGAAAAACCCTTCACAAACCCCTTTGCATCAAAATCATCCTACAATGGTAAGAACATTGAGTCTATACAATGTAGAGAATGTCAAGGTTATGGTCACTATGTTAACCAATGTGCAAACACTTTAAGAAAAAAGGGCTTGAATTTTTCAGCAACCTTGAGTGATAGTGATGGAGAAGATCCAGGTGATCTTATCACTCTTAATGCTGTTTATGACTCTGAAACTAAAAGTGCAGATTTTTCAGCCAATGTGACACCCAATGCGGCTACATCGAGTCACATCGGCCGACTGATATCTGGCAGCCGAGGGGACGAACTCTCTTTTTAATTCCACAATTCCGAGAAGATGGTGGAGACACAGTCGAGACTTCTTTGGAAGTACTGGTCAAGGAGTGAGCGAAGTTGGGAGAAAGCAGCTCACCAAGTTACACTACTTGGTAAGGCAAATGAGCTGTTAAAAAAGGCAAATGAGGATAAAAAAGAATGCATAGTAAGTCTGGAAAGTTTGCTAAGAAGAAAGGATGTTGAGATTGAAAGGTTGAAGGAGCAGCTTGCTCAAGCAAAAGAAAACATTGCCAAATGGAATTCAAGCAAACAAAAAGTGGATGAAATGCTGAATTCAGGCAGCATATCCAAGGTAGGTATTGGTTTTGTTCCTAAGGTATTTGTAAGAGAAGGAGAAGTTACGTCTGGAACTAAACAGACTGATCAAAATTTTCAAGAAACTGCCTTCTTTGAAAAACCGAGAATAAGAAAGAAAAATTTTGTTTGTCACCTCTGCCATAAGCCTGGTCACATGCAACCCTTTTGTTTTCTGAAAAAGGCTATGTATGAGGATAAAATAAGACAGGCCTTCTTGGTAAAAACTTCGGATCTTGATCGTATGGGCGACCGATGCGTCACCAATGCAAAGAACATTGGTAGTCACATTGGAAGTCTCATCCGAAGGTGCATCAGAAAAAAGTTTTTCAAAACCATCAACCCAAAATTGTTAAACAAATGTGGGTTCCCAAAACTTGTGATGATAAGTGTAAAGCCAAATATTGTGAGCCATTTGATATATGTCCTGGTGCTACAATGTCAAATGATGAAGTGTGCAATGTTACTTTCACTTCATTAAAATCTCATATTGCTGGATCTTGGTACTTTGACAGTGGGTGTTCTAGACATATGACAGGTTCAGTTGAGAATTTGAAAGATTATGTGAGTATCAATGGTGGGTCAGTGACCTATGGTGGTAGTGCCAAAGGGAAAATAGTTGGCAAAGGAACATTGAATGTTGAAGGCCTTCCAAGTCTCACAAATGTTTATCATGTGGAAGGACTAAAGACAAATTTAATCAGTATAAGTCAATTGTGTGATGATGACCTTCAGGTAGGGTTTGATAAAAATTCTTGTGAAGTTTTTGATCAAACTAACAAATGTCTTCTGACAGGTACAAGGTCATCTGATAATTGTTACATGTTCAACAATAGCCAATCATGTCAAAAAGCAAGTCTTGATGTAACAGATCTTTGGCATCAGAAACTTGGACACATGAGTTTTCGTAAGCTTCATGAGCTTGTGAAGCATGATGCTGTTAAAGGATTACCAAATTTGGAAAAGAATTATTCAAAGGTATGTGGCCCCTCCCAAAAAGGTAAACAAACCAAGGCTTCTCATCTTCCCATAACAAAATGCTCCACATCTAGGTGTCTTGAGATGATCCACACTGACCTCATGGTTCCCATTGAGGTAGAGAGTTTAGGTAGAAAAAAATACACCTTTGTATGTGTGGATGACTTCTCTAGATACACTTGGGTAATATTCTTAAGAGAAGTAAAACTTTTGAAGCATTCAAAATATGGTACACCAAGCAGGATGAACTTGTATGATCTAAAGCTTGTTAGAATTAGATCGATCATGGCACGGAATATGAAAACTCATCCTTTTCTAAATATTGTGCCTCCAATGGTATCTCACATGAATTTTGCTCCCAAAACTCCACAACAAAATGGAGGGCGGAAAGAAAAGAATAGGACATTACAAGAGATGGCTAGGGTGATGTTAACTTCAAAAATTTTGGCTAAAAGATTTTGGGCTGAAGCTTTAAATACTGCTTGTCACATTGGAAATAGGGTTTTCTTAAGACCAGGTAGCACAATGACTCCATATGAAATTTTTCTTGGAAAGAAACCAACACTAAAATACTTTCATGTTTTTGGTTGTATTTGCTACCTTCTCAATGATAGAGACCAACTTTCCAAGTTTGATTCCAAGAGTGATAAGTGTATTTTTCATGGGTTATTCTACAAATAGTCGGGCTTACAGAAGTTTTTAATCTAATTCTT
>JABEVN020001100.1:0-26355 GCA_013146195.2 Codonopsis lanceolata | reverse complement strand
GAAACAGAAAATAGAATCATCTTCTCTGCTATGTGGTTTATTTTATGAGCACGTATGAATTGTTGTGCTACATGGTTAATGAGATGATTTTTATGAGATGATGATTTCTTGATAAGATGTTATAGTAAAAATATAACATGCTAATGAAATGATGATTTTTACGATTTATGTTATACTAAAAATATAACATGCTATTTATGATAAAAATGGAACAATAGTCTCTCATTCATGAATTTTTATATGAGTTGTGATAAAAGAAGAATTATGAAACTCATGGTGCAATTGGTTTATATGGTTTGATGTGAGTTTAAATGTAGAAATAAAATACTACATATAACGGAATTTAGAATCATAATCTATTGATATGATTTATTTCATGATGATTTATGAAGAATTATATGCCATGTGACTATGGTTGGATTTGGCTTGGGTGGGAAATTATACCATGAAATGCTATATCATGAGTATGACATAAGATGTACATGTTTTATTTGAGCATTATGCCATGCCATGACATTGCATCTTTAGTAGCTTACTAAGTCATTATGACTTACTCGTTTGCTTTGTTTTCCTTAGATTTGAGCAGGGCTAGTAATCCGAAGGAGTCTGCCAACTCTACGATAGGAGCGAGATATGGTTAAGAAGGTTGCTAGTATTATTATTTGTGTAACCTTGATTTATTTGGAAAGGACGTTTGGGAAGTGAAGTTATATAGACTTCACTTTGGGTAGTAAGAATTGTGTTTTTGATTCGGAACTTGTAATGTTTTATTAGTACTTGTCTTTTTGTGAGCCGACAAATGTTAGTCGAGCCAAGTTGTTTAAATACATATTTATTCTATCTCAAGTTATTTATATTATTGGTTATGTGGTACTCCGGCATGTTTTAGCCGTTGAGTGTGTAGACTAGAGTCTTAGACTTAGTGTAATGTTGGGTTCCGGCTGTAACGTCGCCGATGACTTGGTTATTTGTGCTATATATTTGTATTGCATGACAGGGAGTTTTGTTCTACGTGCCCAATGTTGCGGCACGTGCGTCGAATTTTCGGACCAAGAGATTTATGATCTCTTTGGTTGTATTTGGTTTGAGCTTGTTAGCTCGGGCGTCACTAGGATATTTTGTTTAGCTTCCGCATATGTTTTAAGTTATTGGCGTATCGCCGTTATGGCCTTACCCATTCTTTGTCATTGCTTGTTATTTTGTGTGTTTGGCGACACGACCTTTGGGATTTCGTATTGGGATGCGGGTCGGGTCGCCACAGTTGGTATCAGAGCTATTGGTTAGCTGTCTGCCAGGATAGGTTCCTTGGCCTAGGTTGGGGGTTGGTTTTATGTGATTTGTTATATCTTAACGTCGAGAGTTATAGTATGTTAAGATGTTTGAAACTAGAATGAGCCTTAGCACTAGTAGAGGTGCCGGTGTTGATGAGTATAAGGTAGTATTTGTAATATCTATGATTGGGAATCCACCGGAGAATTGGTGGCAAATATTATGATATTGTGATTTAATATTTAAGTGAAGATCACGGAGTTAGCTCATTAGAGTAGAGCACTTAGTACCGAATGAGACTAGGAAGACTCCATGAATGGTGAAAGAGTTAAGGATTAAGGATAAAATAATATAGACGATTTATTTTATTACAGCTTGCGGATTTTCGAGGAGCTGTGGACTATACTTATGAGGAAAAGTTCGATATTAAGGAATGCACCCGAAAGAGAACCTCGGGGAATGTTAAGGATGATGATGTGGTTAGAGGGCAGTTAGTACCTCATAAAATTGTGAAAATCCGTAGACTAGTAAGCGGAGTGATGCTTTTGCCTATAGTCATAGATGACGAGGTGATGAATCGATGTGTAAATTATACTTGGGAAATGAAACACCGAGCATAGGTGTTGGAGCATTAGAGGCTAGTATTTTACTTGTGGCGGTGATCACATTAGAAAGGATTGCCTTAAATTGAGGATTAATGGCTCTGGGAGCGCTAATAAGCGGTCTAGTGACTCTTAGTGAAATGGTGAAATGGTGATAGACATTGTGTGCGCGCGTGGCGGTTGGCCATTGCAGAGTTGTGAGACCTACCTTGGATAAGATGTAATTCATTTTACGAATATTATGGTTACTATTATCGATGTTATGAGTGCACGTTATATCGGTAGCTCATATGCATTCATACATACATTGCATTGTGTGTTGAGATTTGTTGATTTTTGCTTTCCCCGGTTTATTAATATGATTGAGGGGGATATCCCGGTTTGGGATTGGTTTATTGTTTTGGTTGAATCTTGATTTGTCGGTAGGCAATCAATCATGGTATAAAAATGTGATTTTAGTATGCCTATATATATGGCTATGTTATGCATATATGAAGAATGTATATGTGATAATGTTACTAGTAGTGATTACTAGTGGCGTGTTAAATTTGTATGCTCTATAGAGATATGTGTAATTATGTAAGTAAAATAATTATACGCTATTGTGTGATTTTTATGCAAGTAGGGTACGCTCGAATCGCACGGGTGATAACTTGGTGGTTATGGGATGCGTTAAGATTATTACGGATCGGTATACCGTTTTATTGCGACTAGTAGAGTGTCGTTGTCACGCGAGGGTATTTCGTGTGTGCTTGTTCGAAGACGAGATTTTTAGCTAAGTTAACGATAGATTTTATGGAGTTTTGATGATTGAGGATGCTAGAGCGAATATTACCTATTTTCCTTGGATTCGTTATGAAAATGTTGTTAGGCGAGTATAGTGGATATACAAACCTTGTAATTTGTTAGAATTACCATTGTACAGAAAATTAGCACGATGGAACTTTATGAGAATATATGATTGGATTGGTAATCACATGTGCAATAATAATTGTTTGATTAACCAATATGCATGGTTATGAGTTATATGAGTCATATGAGTTGCATGAATTGCATGAATTACATGGAGTATATTTGTTGAAGTATGATGATATTTGAGGATTATATGTCATATTTGTATGATATACGTGTATACATGTGGCATAGCTAATGATAGGGATTTTATCATTTGCTTGGTGATTAATTTATAAGTAAAAATTTTACATGTTGTTTGTAGAGTATAAACATGACTAGTATTAACACATGTATTGTACTTGTGATGGGAATTAACATATGGCTTTTATGTGAGCATGCATGGTAGATGCACTCTGATAAAAGAAAAGATATGGTTTACAAGAGTAATGAATATGCCTAATGGATATGGTGGTATTTGAGTATGAGCATGCTTATGTGCATTATTAATAAGAATAACTTACTTAGTCTATCGCATGATAGGATCATGATTATCATTGCTTAATGATTATGCCATGTTTAAACTGTTGCATGATTATGTGAGACTGTAGGGAAGGATGCTTAAGATTTTCTCATAACCCTTCGCATCCTTACAACGAAAGCTTTTGAAATCCAATTTAGCCGGTACCCTAAATTGGTGATCAAAAGAGGTTCGTTGGTGGACTAGGATTGGTAGTAAGTAGGTTAGAAATTGACTAAACCTCTTACCAAAAGGAAAGGAAAAGAAATGGAATAAATTTTCATTCGATGCTACCATGTACTCTTATGTGCTCTTATGTGTCTTGTCCATGATGTGGAAATTGCGAGTATGGCGGCATAATCATGAAGATTGGTTTACTTGTTTTGGGAGCGTGTTGTGGAACACCCTTCTTTAAAATTGTGAATTTGCTCTATCGACAATCTTTACTATTTATGATTTAGAAATTCTTGCATTTAAATCTCATGTTGTGGCTCCGAAACAAATAGTTTCGGGAGATTTATGTTTATAATGTCTTTGAATATGCTTTGGTGACATATTTGGAATTCACGTGGTTAATTAAATTAATAATGGAATTTATGTGTGCTTTTGCGACTCAAGTATGAGTCAAGTTATTTTCAATTTTAAGTGTTTGGTATCGTGGTTATTAGCAATTTTTGAACTTATGAATGTGAGATTTTTGGTAGTTTGACTTCCGACTACTTGGTTTAGTTATTGTGATAGTAGACTCGGAGATTGAGTCTAGGTTTATGGTTTTGAGCATCGAGTGTTCATTCGGGATTGAGAGACACCGTAGTTGTGTCTGGGTATTTGATGTTGGGTGATGACCTAACGTTGGTTTGTTATACGGTTTAGAATTCGGGACGAATTCTTTTTAAGGGGGAGAGGATGTAAGACCCCGATTCCCGGTTAGCTTGAATTGCGTGCAACGCTCGCATTTCTTCCTTGGTTTATGGCTTATTTGATTTCTAAGAGAGCCTAGATGTGTATGAGAGATCACATTAAGACCAAAACACCTTTAAGAGATGTCATTTAGTTGTTGACTTGCTAAAGTCACAAGTCGTAACTCGACGATAGTCGAAATGCGACGCGATTGAGAGTTTACTCGGGTTTTGTGTTCCTGACCTCGATTAGGTCCTAGATCTTTACATGATGATTAAATAACATGTTTAGATGTGTTAGAATCCTAATTGGATGTATTCCTTAAGTCTCATGAAGTTTCGACGCTCCGAGGATAGCAACTCTCCTTATCGCGTAGTTTGAGATTGAGCCGGGAGATCGTCTCGTCTTTTGGGAGCTCATTTCTCCTATCTGTTGTTAACCATCTGAGGGGCATTCAGGCCTATTTAGTAGCCTTTTGAATTGTTTATAACCTTGGGTTGTTGCCCGTTGATTTGCGGTTTCATTCGACGTTTCGTTACTGAGTTGTTGCGCCTTTCGCCGGTTTTGCACCGGGTTGCTTCGGGTGTTGTTTATGGGAGTTTAGACCTACTTTAAAAGTGTTTTGAGACTTGGATGGTTTAGCCAAGTGTTTGAGGACTTTAAGGGTTGAATTATAGGCCGTTTCGAAGCTTTAAGGGTTGCGGTTGCATGCGGGAAGGACCGGAACGGATCGGGGATTGCAGAAATTGTCACCAAGGGTTAAAAGGACCAAAGCGGTCGCTTCCTACAAGCCCATGCGACCGCATGGGTGCCGTGACAGCCTTGTCCCTGTTTTGTGATTTGAAGTGTATTTCCTATTCTACCCTCCTTAAACCTCTTCCAAACCCTCCCTAACACCCATACTAAGTCCTAAGAGTGTCTTAAAATGTTTGGGGAGTTATTTAGAGTTTGATTAAGGGTTAATTACACCTAAACATCACTAATTGTACCCATGGAAATCTCATTTGTGCCCTTACTAGTTGGGAGGTATAAATAGCCTAATCCCCTTTGAGACTTCAGAAATCTCTCATTTCTTCCTCCTTTCTTTCATACGTATAGGGTAGGAGAGTTAGAAACCATGGAGGCTTTGAGCCCTAGCCTCCTTCTTCCTCAAATCTAAGGAGATCCAACCGTTGGATGACCTCCAAACTTGAGATTCTTGAAGCCCTTGTCAAATGGAACAACTTCACCGATTGGATCGTGATTCTTTTGAGTTTTCATCTAAGTCAAGTAAGCTACTAGCTTCTTTATTCTCTTGATTTTGTGCTCATTGACCCTAAGGAAAACAAAGATGATTGCTATTTGAGGTCAATGAGTACACAAGCATGTTGTGTGTGGTTTTATTTTGGTTTTGAAATTTTTGTTGGGTGAACTTGTTAGAGGCACAAGTAGGATGCTTTCTATGTTTCATGAAGTATATTATTAAGCTTCAATTGTGATTTTTGGACTTGAGATTGATGAGCATTTAATCCCCTAGAAACCTAGGGTTTGATATGATGAATGTGTAGTAAATGGGTTCTTGATTATATGAATAATTTTGGAGGTTGATATTGGATAATATGAAATGTTAGAATCATAAGGATATATGTTTGGGAGTTTGGGAGAATACTTGTTTAATCTCAAATTTTAGGTTGTGATTATGAAAAGGGGAATTTTTACAATGGTTACATGTTACAATGCTTCGCTTCGTTTGACTTTTGAAAATAAAGTTGACCTTCATGTATATAAAAGTATGAAGGATGAATTTTTCTACAATGGGTTACATGTTGGAATACTTGATGAATCTCTATTGTTAATTGTAAGCATGAGGGATGAATTTGTCACAATAGATTACATGTGAATGTTTCGTTTGACCTTGAGAATAAGAGTTGACTTTCATGAAAATAAGAGTATGTTGATATCTAATTCATGAATTTTTGATTGTAAGCATGCATAATGAATTATCATTATGGATTGTATAAATAAAATGTATTGTTTGACTTTATTGGGTTGAGTTGACTTTTATGCAAATAAGAGTATGTTGGTCAACTATAATTCATGTATTGAAGGTTATGAACATGTTAGATAAATATACATGTTGGTTATGAACATACTAGATGAAATTGCATCTTGTTAAGAGTAATGGTTATTTTGGATGGAAGCATGCTTGAATAAATGATATATTGTGATGCATGCTAGAAATGTAATGGTTGACTTAAATATTAAGTGTTGACCATGAACTTTGTTTTGGGGTTTTGTTGGAAAAGAATGGATTGTTGGGTTGCACAATGTTGCTAACCTTAAGAACTTAGCCATGAATAATAGCTAATGAATAATAGGAGGGCTATGATGCAAATAGCTTCTATGCCTTCAAATTTGAAAAGAGTAGAAATGACTCAACGGAGTCGATTATGGATTTATATGAACATAGAGAACTACATATTGAAATCCTACGGAATTTGGGGTAGTTTTGATGGAGGTCAAGCCTCCGAGCGTTTTCAAGTGTATGAAGAACACTTGGGTATTAGAGACTTGATGTTATCGCTCTAAGATGTTTATGTGTTAGTTAGCATAGAAATGCTTAACTATGTGATTTTTAAGTAAATATCTACTTGATTGGATTAGTACGGTGTGTTGTACTTTTCCTTTATTTGAGCATGTGAGTATATATTACCTGTGCTTGAGTTTGAGTCCAGCTGGCGGTTTTGGTTTGAGATTTTGGTGGGACGATACATTGTCTTCACGAATTGTGGGATTCGTGATCGCAATGGATCGTCGTGCCGGGTTTGCACACACCCCTCCACCGATGGCCACGGTGGGGAAGTAGCTCATCTTAGTTAGAGTAATACACATGACTTTGATAGCTATGGAACCCGAGCGGAGACTGTTCGGGGACGTCGATACCACGAAAGGGTTATCGAGGGCACGTTTGTTTCCGCAGGAGTTACACGCTGGAAACAGGAAAAGAGAATCATCTTCTCTCGGTTATGTGGTTTATTTTATGAGCACGTATGAATTGTTGTGCTACATGGTTAATGAGATGATTTTTATGAGATGATGATTTCTTGATAAGATGTTATAGTAAAAATATAACATGCTAATGAAATGATGATTTTTACGATTTATGTTATACTAAAAATATAACATGCTATTTATGATAAAAATGGGAACAATAGTCTCTCATTCATGAATTTTTATATGAGTTGTGATAAAAGAAGAATTATGAAACTCATGGTGCAATTGGTTTATATGGTTTGATGTGAGTTTAAATGTAGAAATAAAATACTACATATAACGGAATTTAGAATCATAATCTATTGATATGATTTATTTCATGATGATTTATGAAGAATTATATGCCATGTGACTATGGTTGGATTTGGCTTGTGTGGGAAATTATACCATGAAATGCTATATCATGAGTATGACATAAGATGTACATGTTTTATTTGAGCATTATGCCATGCCATGACATTGCATCTTTAGTAGCTTACTAAGTCATTATGACTTACTCGTTTGCTTTGTTTTCCTTAGATTTGAGCAGGGCTAGTAATCCGAAGGAGTCTGCCAACTCTACGATAGGAGCGAGATATGGTTAAGAAGGTTGCTAGTATTATTATTTGTGTAACCTTGATTTATTTGGAAAGGACGTTTGGGAAGTGAAGTTATATAGACTTCACTTTGGGTAGTAAGAATTGTGTTTTTGATTCGGAACTTGTAATGTTTTATTAGTACTTGTCTTTTTGTGAGCCGACAAATGTTAGTCGAGCCAAGTTGTTTAAATACATATTTATTCTATCTCAAGTTATTTATATTATTGGTTATGTGGTACTCCGGCATGTTTTAGCCGTTGAGTGTGTAGACTAGAGTCTTAGACTTAGTGTAATGTTGGGTTCGGTATGCGTCGCCGATGACTTGGTTATTTGTGCTATATATTTGTATTGCATGACAGGGAGTTTTGTTCTACGTGCCCAATGTTGCGGCACGTGCGTCGAATTTTCGGACCAAGAGATTTATGATCTCTTTGGTTGTATTTGGTTTGAGCTTGTTAGCTCGGGCGTCACTAGGATATTTTGTTTAGCTTCCGCATATGTTTTAAGTTATTGGCGTATCGCCGTTATGGCCTTACCCATTCTTTGTCATTGCTTGTTATTTTGTGTGTTTGGCGACACGACCTTTGGGATTTCGTATTGGGATCCGGGTCGGGTCGCCACACCACCTATCTTGGTACTCGAACAAACCATGTCCCAATTTACTAAATGATACTTCCAATCGACCATCGAACACTGGTGAGCACAAATATGTGTAATGTTTATTGTTGGTTTTGTGTTTTATTTTGAGTGGTTATTACACTTTTTTTTTTTTAAATGTTTGTGGTGTTTCAGAAGATTACGGGTGCTGAAAATATTTGTATAGAAAATTTGAAAACTGCTTGAAAAAATGAAAACATAATACCAAATGGGCACATGTTATTCAAAATCAGACTAGACCAAGTAGCATTGTCACGTGCAATAGAGACTGTTAAGCAAGGTTGTTTTACTTAAAGGGATATTTCAAACATTAGCTATTTTCTATAATTAGGGAATTATTAATCTCCCTAAGAAAATCATTTGTTATTATCATTCCTTTTATTTCTATCTTGTAATTAGTATAAGCTAGGTTAAGAGAGGAAAAATAGGGCAAAAGACTTATTCAACAAACGACTTCGAGACTTTCTAGGAGCGGAGGATGTGTTCACTATCCTCGAGGAGGAAGTTATGAAATGAAGGGAAAGATCTACTATAAAACAGATGGCGGGAGATTGAAGGAAAAGAACACAGTATGACATACAGATACACAACACACATTGGAGGAAGATTTCGGTAGTAGCTTACTCTGTTCTTCTATCACACTGCTAGGTTTTAACATTTTGGTTTTGAATCAATTTTGTAAGTTATTTCCAGCCATGTGTAGTGCCTAATTTACTTTATTCTAGTTAATGAACATGTGATTCCTTTTAAATTACTACTGTGAGATCGAATTGTTTTCTTTCTCAATTAAGCTCAAGAATTTATTCATTCTCTGTTTTCTTGTTACAAAGGAATTGCAACGTAGGATTATTATGCTTAGTTCATCTCCAGGGCCCGGATTTCAATTAACCTAATAGTTCAATGCTAGTTATAACTGTTCATCCGTAATTGTCATCCGGTACTAATAAAGTAGCAAGTGATGCACCGTTTTTACATGACAAGCATACTTGGTCCATATTGCGGGAATGAGTAATCTAAGTTAAATGATATTGCTTCAATATGCACTGTTTAGAATTGGGTGTCTCTCTCTCTTAATGCTTTCAAACATTAAATGCTACGAGCGTCTCAGGGGTTGTCTTTTAATTAGGGAAATAGTTAATGAGCCTCTCTTAACTATCGAGACAATAATGAGAGATTGGTGTTTGGCAGTTGTCGACAACTATAACATGTTTATATGTAGCCAATTGAGTCATTTTTGCATCTATGATCAATAGTAAACTTATGGGATTACGTTTTGTTCATTGACTTGAATTTTCTCTTTATCAAAATCAAACATTATATTTACCTATTTACATTTCGTCATTTAACTTTAGCTTTTAGTTTATTTGTTTGTTATTAATTAGTTTAGATTAAAAAAAACCTCAATTCTTTATTTTAATTGCTTTGTTAAAATTCTTTAAAGAAGTAAATTCGACGTTCCCTATGGATACGATCCCGACTTACCCTATACTCGTTTATTGGGAAGTAGGAAATTAACTTTGATGGTTTGGCACCCGCCAAACTTTTGGCGCTGTTGTCGGGTAATGGTTTTGCTATTTATTTCATTTTAAGAATTTTATTTTTATTGGTATGGCTTTCTACGCACAACAATTTGGAAGTAGACAGATAACTTTCTCGGACAAGGGAATGAGGTAAATTCTAGTTCTATTTTTTGAAAATTGGATGCATTGATTTTTCTTGTGGAAAAGTTTGTTGTAAGTCACGTATCAAAGGCTCAAGTTTGTAGAAATTCATTGGTTGCTAGACATGCTGCAGATGATTATCCTTCATGGCAAGGTAATGTACAAGAAGCCATAGCAATGGGAGAATTTATGGGACAAACTCGTGATTATTATGATCCTTATTCCAATTGCTACAATCCAGGATGGTGGGATCACCAAAATTTTAATTGTGAAAATCAAGAAGGGCAACCGGGCTTTTTGCAATAGAGTTATCTGTTCTCACCGCCTCCATCAGTTCAGCCCACTACCAGTTCCGACACATCATTGGAGAGTTTAATCAAGAGCCTTGCTGAATCAGCTGAGCAAGATAAACAAAGAAATGAGCAAGATAGAGAAGAAACCAAGGCTAGCATTAAAGCTCTTGAAAATTAGATTTCTTAACTAGTCGTGTCTATGAGCATGGTAGAAGAAAATCAAGGTAGACTACCTTCTCAAGTTGAGAAGAATACGTGAGAAAATGCTTGTCCAGTCACTTTAAGAAATGGAAGGCAATTGCATGAAGTTGAATGGAAAGGGAGGCATGTTGATAGTAGCAAGAAAAAAGTTGTGCAAAATGAAGGTTCGTTAAGCAAGGAAAGTGGGGAATTGGGAAAACAAAATGAGAAAATTATTATTCTCCCACCTTTCCCAAGAAGATTCGCGCATCAAAAAAAAAGAAAAAAGAAAAAAAGAAGAGGATGAGAAGGAAATCTTGGAAACCTTCCGTAAGGTTGAGATTAACATTCCTGTCATAGATGACATAAGGGAAGTGAGTCATCATGCTAAGTTTCTTAAGAAACTATGTGCAAATAAAATGAAGCTAGAATTAGTGCTTGTAAAAAGTTTGACAGATAAAGATGTACCTTTCCAAGGCAGCGAGGAGGTGCAAGAAAAAATTATGGCACTCTATTCCACACTGGAGGTAATACCCAGGTTTGATTTTCCCTCTTTTCCGTTACAAATTTTAAGTGAAAAAATTATTCCTCCATTGCCAGTTATCATTGGTAATAATTTGACTGAGTTGTAGGAAGAGTGGCTATTGAGTCTAGCTGCAGACGTTAAATAGTGGCGCTTGTTGGGAGACAACCCAATTTTCCTAGTTTTCAATGCTTTGATTTTTGTTTTCTAGGTTAAATTTATTTAATTGTTGTTTTCATTATGTTTTTAGTTTATTCTATAGCAGCAGGTGTGTGATATGGATGAAAAAAAGATGAAAAAAATGTTTTGGATGAGTTATTGGTAGCAGAATTTTTGCAGCTCAAAGTAGGACATTGGGGCTTATTGAAGATAAGAACTACAAGGGGGTAAAGTTTTTATAAAAAAAGAGGACAAGGAGCGGGTGAATATTGCCCTGGAGATCGAATAGAGGGTTAAAAATCCCCAAATTTCACTTAGGTTTTTCACCCTAACTTTCTTTCTTCTTTCAGTGCTTAATCCCCATTTCCGTTTCACCATTGCTCCATGATGATGGCATCCTTTGCCTATGTTCAGTTCATCCACCTCCGACCATTTAGCATGACATGGAGTATCTCTTTTCCCTCCTCTTTTGCTCTTTTCTGCTTAAAATTATTTGTCTTGTTTGCACACCTTGATTATGTTCTACATTGAGGACAATGTATAGCATAAGTGTTGGGGGATTTGAGCATGTGCATATATATAGGGTATTTGAGGGACCCTTTTTTGTTGTTGTGTTGATTGCTAAATATGTCTTTTTCTAGGGATTTTTGAATTTTTATGGCATGATTTGGGTTGACAGGCTGAAAATGAAAAGGAGACATTGTTGTTATGTTGATAGATGTGCATTACCATATTGAATTGAGGAATTTATGATAAATGATGGGCATTTTGAAAATTTTTGCATGAAATTGTAAAACATGTCTGTCATTGATGCTTTTAACTAGTGTGTGCAAGTCTTAACTCGTTAGCCTCTTTGGTGAGATTTTGGGCCAAAAATAGAGCAGTCCGTATTATATGTTCTTTCTTGTTTCTTTGAGTAATTTTTCATGCACGGAAGGTTATTCTAGAATTTACATTTTGTATATCAATGAGTTCTTGTGCACCAATATGATAAAGGCACTTATGCATCACCACTTTTGGCTTTCTTTTCTTTCATACCCGTGAATGTTTACCCCTGGTTAACCATTTTGAGCTTAATCCAATTCTTTTTGATAAACCTTCAAATGAACCTTTAACCTTTCGTTTTGACCTATTTTGATTTACCAGATATCAAGGAATTGCATAATGACCATGTGAAATATGGAATCTCATCTTATAAACAATATGAGTTGCAAAGTGATGGTTAGTTTTTGTACAAGGAAAAAAAACATGTTCTGTGCAAGCAAAAATGGTGTGGTGAGAAGTTTACAAAGAAAGAAAAAAAAACACAGCTAGTCAAAAGGAAAAATATGCTCCTTGGGGTTGCTTCAAAAAAAAAAAAAAAAAAGAAGAGAAGATAAAAAGGTAGCAGCTTTCCAGAAGAAGAGAAAATGTGATACAATTGTCCAATTCGGTTTTATTGTAACTATTGATTCATGTGTTAGTTTTGCATGTGCTTTTTTTTTTTTTTTGACATCTTAGCCATATTAATCCCTTATATCCTACTGTTTTTACCCCTAGCCCTGTTACAACCATGAAAAGACTTTATGATTGGTGCTTATTAACTCATGTTTAGTGATAAAGATTTGATCAATTTGTAAGCATATGGTAATGTCATTCCGTTGTGTGATTTGAGTGCTTCATAATATACATCTCTCTTTAAACACTTTTATGTGATTTGAGAGATATCGTGAGGATAGTTGAGTCTTGCATATGTGAAGTAGAAGGATAATTGTAGAGACATGCAAATAAATTTAAATTAAAAAAATTAGTGAATGCCCATCCTGTTGATTGAATTTTGACTTTAAATATGAGAATGCACATTTGATGACAAGTTGGGAACAATGTCTGTTTTTCTTGGGTTAGTTTTATCAGCAATTATCATGTTCATGAAGTTTAAAAACGCTTGAGGACAGTCACCATTTATGTGGGAGGGGGGGGGGGAATTTTGATGAGCACAAATAAGTGTAATGTTTATTGTTGGTTTTGTGTTTTATTTTGAGTGGATATTACACTTTTGCTGATGTTTGTGGTGTTTCAAAAGATTACAGGTGCTGGAAAGATTTGTACACAAAAGTTGAAAATTGCTTGAAAAAATGATGGAAATAGAGAACGGAATGGGCACGTGCTATTCAAAATTGGTCTGGACCAAGCAACATTGTCACATGCAATAGAGACTATTAAGCAGGGCTGTTTTACTTAAAGGAATATTTCAAACATTATCCATTTTCTGTAATTAGGTAATTATTAATCTCCCTAAAAGAAAATCATTTGTTACTATCCTTCATTTTATTTCTCTCTTGTAATTTGTGAGAACCCAAACCCATTACTTGTATAACATCACTATAACATGCTCATTACGTGCCTTAACATGTTAAAGAGTTCATATTATTCATATCATGCTTACATTAGGTTGACTATGATCGTAGTCGCTTGTATGCCTTTTATACTTTGCATACTTTGTTGTGTTTGCTTTAAGTATGTAGGTCACCTGGAGTGCGCCTGCGCCTCGCGCGCCCTTGGATAGGGGTGCACATACGTGCAGATGCGGGACACCACTGCTCTCATTCCATCTTCCCTTGTTTAGGGGAAGACGAAATTAAAAGTGCGAGATGAGTGCTGTCTAAAATAGCGCGTTTGAATACGCCTCGGTTGACTTTAGTGAATTTTTGGTTCAATATGGGAGCTTTGGGTTTTCTATATCAAGTTATCCTTTTTTATAGGGGATACTAGGATATAGGAATACATCACCCTTTCATTCCCATTCTCCATTTTTTAGGGGAAAACGAAAAAGTGAAAGAAAGGATGTTGTGAGGCCCCACTATGGATTTTATGAAAATAACCTATGGCCTATTTCGGATCACTATGGGTGCTTTGGGTTTTCTATATCAAGTTATTCATTTTTTAGGGGATACCAGGATATAGGAATGTATCACCTTTTCATTCTAATTCTCCATTTTTTAGGGGAAAACGGAAAAGTGAAAGAAAAGATGTTGCGAGGCCCCACTGGATCCAAAATGTTTTATAGAGTCGCCATCTTTATTTTGAGGAAGAAATAAAGAAAAACCAAAAAGAAAACCAGATATTGTAAAAACGGGTTCAGAGGCTAAGTTACGAGTTGGGAAGGTGCTAGGCATCCAACTCGCCCTTTCGGTCTCAAAAATAGTTTTTGGCTAAAATATGCTTTTTGTTATATTTATTTAGCAAATAAATAAAGCATTAAAAGACAGGAAATAAAAACAAATACATCCGTGGCTACATTATTTATGGACTTGCAGCCGTCTCTTTACAAATAGTTACAAATATACTTAAAAATATTTGACCATAATAATGACTCTTTTTAGTGATATTTCCTAACTAAATCCGGGCAGCATAACTGCTTATATTTTTACAAAGTAGCACCTTTTACAAATAAAAATCTTAAAACTTACCTACTAGCGGACTAAGGTGTGCTCGCTCTGTCCTTCAGGGAGAGGGAGTCTTTTTTGATGAAGTGGTGTGGGGATTCGGGTAGAATGACTACTTCCGAAAGTTGCTTTTTGGCCTCGGGATCCGGGCGGAGTAACTGCTTAGGATTGATTGATTGATTGCTTGAGGGAGGCGAAAATCAGGCAGAATAACGGCTTATTTCTGGCTGATTTGGCCTTTTAACTCGGGCAGAGCAATTTCTCTTTCCAAGATTGTTGGATCGGGGAAATAGGGTGGAAACCTAGCTGGGGGGCTAAGGTTCATTTTGACCGGTTAGTTTTGAGTTTGGAGGAGTTTTGGCAGGGTTTCGAGGCTTTATAGGAGGATCACTCACTATCTCACTTTGCTCTCTATTTCTTCAGCGTTACAACGACGCAAAGAGTTTTGGGGAAGAAAAGGTGTCTCTGAAAGTGAACCCCGAAGGCTCTATTTATAGCCTGGGAAGAGGACTCATCCGGGATTACAATTTCCCTCTTCAGGCTTCAGTTCCTTGTACCGTGTGCTGAATAGTTTGCACATTGCGTTAAGTTCAGAGCACACTATAGTAGTTTGGGAGCTACTGTAGCACAATCTGGGCGCCACCCATGGATGAACTGGGCGCTACCCCCACTTTGAGTGTGGGTGGCGCCATCTTTCCTTCTTTGCTTCCTTTACTGGCACTTTGGCCCCCTGCATTTCACTGTTTTGCGCATTCTGCTTTGTCTTTTGCATCTTTCAACCTTGTAACTTGACATTTGTTAAGTTTTAGCAGGTCTTGATAATTCATGTCTTGTTACATACCAGGGGTACGAAATTGGGGTGTCTACAGAGTATCGCCTTAGCTTCCTTAGCCTTTAACTAAGTCCTAATAGAGTCTTAGTACCCTTCTTGCATCTTTAATAACTTCCATCTTGATCATAGTATGCTTGGTTGAGAGTTTTGAAGCATAGTG
Organism: Codonopsis lanceolata; assembly: GCA_013146195.2. Taxonomy (NCBI): domain Eukaryota; kingdom Viridiplantae; phylum Streptophyta; class Magnoliopsida; order Asterales; family Campanulaceae; genus Codonopsis; species Codonopsis lanceolata. Next base: position 10,672 of record JABEVN020001100.1, on the reverse strand, counting down.
GCTTCGTTTGATCTTTTGAGTTATAAGGTTTCTCGGATTACCTTCCTTTGTTGTGCTGCTTGTGTATTCGACTTGTAGGAAGTTGATTTGAGTATTAGACCTTTTGTTATAGTCCTTAACATGTTTTAGGGATGCTAAACTAAGTTTGTTTAGTTTTGGTTTGATTGTTATTTGCATCATTCGATTATCGTTGTGTGTTTCGATCCTCGTTTCTTCTTGTATCGGGGGTTGTTCGGGAGTGTTTTGATTGTGTTTTGTGTATGGTTTAACCCTATGTTGATTGGAGTTGATTTGGATATGCTTTGGACCTTGTTTCAAGCCTTTTTCTCCTTTCTGTGGACCAGACACTCGCCTAGCCAATCGACCAAGCGACTGCCTAGACTCCAGTAGGTAACCTAGCCTTAGTTGGGACGAGGCGCTCACCTAGCCCCTTGTACTAGGCGACTGCCTTCCTTCTTTTCCAGCAAATGCACTGTTCTGCATTTTGACAAAATGTCATCCAAACCTTTAATGAAATTGGCCCTGATCAGTCCCCAAACCCTTGATTTAAGCCCTAATTAGTCTATATTAATCCTAAACTAAGTTTTTAACCTTAATCCCACTCAACCTACATATGACATGTGTACTCCACAACACTAATTGGGAAGATATTTACTTCCTTTAGTGGAAGTCACCAAGAAGACTTCATCTCCTTCATTTCTTCTTCTTTTCAACCGTGAGTTTGAGAGCTTGTGTGTGTGGAGATACTAGTGAGATTAGTGTGTGCTTTCTTTCCATCTTGAGATCCCGAATTTCGATTTCAAGTCCGAGACAGCCGAATCGAAGCCATCGTCGAGGAGCACGATTGTCTCCAATTAGATTTCATTTCTTTCATCTTTTTCTTGGCTTGAGGTAAGCTATTAATTCCCCATAAGATTTTGTATGTTAGATATAATATGCTACTCCCTTCTTCCATGACTAATTCATGCTCTACTTGACTTCTACCATGTTAATAACATGTTTTAGAGAGTTATAAAATCTGGGAATTATTGGGTATAAACTCAATTAAAATGTTTTGATACTAAGCGTAGAATTAAATGTGTTCTATGTTATATTTGGGATAACTATTGTTCTTGGCTTTTGACAACTTTTAGAAATTATGATTCTAGGGTTCCATAACTTGGGAATTGAGGATAATTCTTGGCTATGGTTATTATTTGGACTAATGACCTAGTCCAACCTATTCGAGAACTTAGAAAAGAGTCTGGAATACAATTAGTGTTTAAACTCTATTTGATTGGATTTATAGAAATGACTCAATGGAGTCGATATTAGCGAGCCATTGAACAATACCGGCTTGATGATCAATCCCTGCGATGTTTGTTTTTTGTTTCACTAGAATACTAGTTCGAGACTCTTGAATTGGATTGACTATCATGCTTCATTTTAATGTTATAAAGTAGAATGCCTATTTGACATGATGAGTTCGCTCTTGTCGAGCTCAACCCTTACTTGATTTAATGATGAGAAAATACCTAATTGTCATGAATGAGATCGCTCTTATCGAGCTCGTTCTCTACTTGAAATTTTGTTGAGAAAATTCTTACTTGGCACTGTATGAGTCCAGCTGGCATACTTGGTCCTTGTCACACACCCCTCCACTGTGGCCGTACTGGGGAAGTAGCCCCTTTGTTGTAACCATTAGAGCGCATTGGTGAGTCTATCCCGGGCATCTCCTCGGAAGGTCGATGTACTCATAATCATTTGATAAATCACTCTAGATAATGCTGTGTATGCAGGAACTACGTAGCGGCACCGGTTTTCCATATATTCTTATCCTATGTGATTTACTTTCGAGCACTTATGTGAAAACAACATGCATCTTGGATATATGAACTATATGCTTATGTGATGATATCTTACCTTCTATGTTGGATATTGCCATGTCATGCATGGTTGATAGCTTACAAGTCTTTATGACTTACCCATTCCCTTTTACTGCTTTAGATCCTAGTAGAGCAAGTCCTTCACATTGAGGCTTGCAGTGTTCGTGCGTACTTAAGTTCTCTGTTGGTCCGTCGTTGCGCTTGAAGAGGTGGTTTTAGACGTTCTCTTCTATTTTGAATTTTGGCAAGGATGATGGGTTTTAAAAGTAAGTCATTTAGACTGTGCTTGGGAATGTGTATAGAACTTGTACTTGTAGTTTCAACACTTGTATTATTTATACTCTATTTTGATGCCGGCATTTGTGTAAGCCGAGATTCGTATTTCTTGTTATTGGTTCATTATGTATAGTCTTCCGTTGAGCATACCTTTAGCTCTTATTTACTTTCTTGTACTATGAACTGTTTAGTTTGGGTTCCGGCTTGTAGTGTCACCGAAGACTTGGTTTAATTGCTTAATTGTTATATCAGGTTTGAAAAGTTTTAAAATATTCCGGCCTTTTGGTGCCGAGTTAAGTTACATCTACAATGTTGTGTCACGTCCGTTTTAAATTATTGAGTCCTTGCATGATTTGTAGTCCTATTTGGACGGCTTGACTCGCGATTCCTCCTCGGGGTCTGGGTTGGGTCGTCACATAATTAGTGTAAGTTAGGTTAAGAGAGGAAAAATAGGGCAAGCGACTTATTCAACAAACGGCTTGGAGACTTTCTAAGAGTGGAGGACGTGTTCTCTATCCTCGAGGAGGAAGTTATGGATGGAAAGATCTACTATAAAAGAGAAGGCATGAGATTGAAGGAAAACAACACATTATGACATACATATACACAACACACATCGGAGGAAGATTTCGGTAGCAACTTGCTCTGTTCTTCTATCGCACTACTGGGTTTTAATATTTTGGTGTTGAATCTATTTTGTAAGTTATTTCCAGCCATGTTTACTGGCTAGTTTACTTTATTCAAGTTAATGAGCAAGTAATTCCTTTTTAATTACTATTGTGAGATCTAATTGTTTTCATTTTTAACTAAGCTCAAGTATTTATTCGTTCTCTATTTTCTTGTTGCAAAGGAATTGTAACGTAGGATTATTAATTATGCTTAGTTCATCTCTAGGTCCTGGATTTTAATTAACCTAATAGTTCAATGCTAGTTATAAAGGTTGATCCATAATTGTCATCGAGTTCTAACAAAGTAGAAAGTGACGCACCATTAATGCATCAGAAGCATACTTAGTCTGTGTTGCGGGAATGAGTAATCTAAGTTAAATAATATTGCTGCAATATGCACTGTTTAGAATCGGGTCTCTCTCTCTCTCCCTCTCTCTTAATGCTTTCAAACATTAAATTGTACGAGTGTCTCAGGGGTTATCTTTTGATTAGGGAAATAGTTAACGATCTTCTATTAACTATCGAGACATTTGTGAGAACCCTGTTTCGAACCTGCCCTCGTAATGAAAACGAGTGGTTTCAAAACTTTGAGCGTGCACGTGGAATGCGCTCGGCCTCGTTGTGGACTCTAAAAATGTATGTACAGAGTCGCCACCTCCATTTTAGGTTAAACAAAGAAAAACCCAAAATACCAGAAAATATGGGTTTGAGGGCTAAGTTACGAGTTGGGAAGGAGTTAGGTACCCAACTCGCCATTTCGGTCTCACAATAGGTTTGCAAACATGCTTGATTTATTTTTATATATTTTAGTCCAGAAAATATGTATGTACATGCATATGAAAAGAAAAGACGATTTACAAATATAAATATGAGGGGTGACACATTTTATACTACAAAGTGACAATGTTAATAGTAAAAGGTGACACTCTGCATATATAAATATGAGGGGTGACACTGTAATTTTCAAAAACTAAGGGGTTGTATTGATATTTCTGAATTTTGCACCATTTAACTTGGGTAGATTCATATTACTGATAAGGCTCCATAAGACCGTCTTACAAGAGACCCCCTCAATAGGAAAAACTATTTTATGTTACAAATATAAAAAGCAGGAAAAGCAACTATTAATTATATTTACAAGTCCATAGTGTATATATATATCTACATTTTATTTACAAACTGGAATAAATATCTACGTGGACAGAAACCTACCTTTTGGAGCGTAAGTGTCTGGACCTGGTATGTCTAGGCTCAGGTGGTCTACGCCAGCTTCCTCTGTCCTTCCAAGAAAGGAAGTCTTTTTTCCTTTTGTTGTTGTTGTCGTGGTAGATGGTATGTTGCGCTATGCCCAGAATAGGCAAAGGCAACGGGATATGTTTTGGCAAGATTTTGGCAGAGCAATGGTAGTATTTGGTTTTTTGATCGTCTTGGTAGGGCAAGGTTGGAGGCTTGCTTGGATAAAGGAAGGCTTGCTTGGGCGAGGAGAGGAGGCTTAAGGTTTGGCAAGGAGGGAGGTCAAGGCAGGAGCAGGCAGACCAAGGCAGGTAGGAAGGCCAAGGCAGGAGGCTCACTTGGAGTGAGCAAGGGAGGAGGCTTCTTGGCAGATACTTCAAGAGAGAAAGAAGAGAAGGTTGTGGGATGCCTTGGTGTGTTAAAATGAACGAGCCGGGGGTCTCTATTTATTGGCGGAGAGAGCAGCGGACAACCGGCGGCGGCAATGATCGGAGGATGCAAGCAGTGACGAGGAGTAGCTGCATACAAAGCATTTCAAGGCGCGGCATTTACGGAAGTTGGTGCGGCGCATGTACTATTGTCCGCGACGCCCCACTTGTCTTCATGCATATATTTTGTTACAATTCAACCCCTGCTTGTTCTCTTTCGTTCTTTCGACCCTTCTAGTTTCTTTTGACGTTTTAGCCCCTTGAAACGTTTTAAAAGTAACTTTTAGTCCATTTTAAATTTATAATTATATTTTATAGGACATTATAAAATAAGGGTGCAAATTTTGGGTGTCTATAACAGTAAGGAGAGATTGGGTATTTGGCGGTTGTCAACAACTATAACCAGTTTATTTGTAGCCAATTGCGTCATTTTTGCATCTATGATCAGTAGTAAACTTATGGGATTACATTTAGTTCATTACCTTGATTTTTCTCATTATCAAAATCAAACATTATTTTTGTCTGTTTACATTTAGTCATTTAATTTCAGCTTTTAGTTAATTTGTTTGTAATTAATTAGTTTAGATAAAATTAAACCTCAATTCTTTATTTTAATTGCTTTGTTAAAATTCTTTAAATAAGTAAATTCGATGTTCCTTGTGGATACGATCCCGACTTACCCTATACTGGTTTATTGAGAAGTAGGAAATTAACTTTGACGGTTTGACACTCGTCAAACCCTCCCATATCAAATCCTTTCTCAAGCTTTTCCAATCTTTGACCCACTGATGTTGGAGCACAAATTATGTTTTTTGGACTTCAGTTACTATACCAAAGGTAAGGGTGAGACAACGCCAGGTTATGTTGAGAGAAAGGGTTCTTCTTTCTCTGCTAATTGAGAATTGGATGTGGCCTAGTGTGCTGTTGGGTTATTAGATGGCAAAGTTTCCATCTTCCTTCAAGGAAAGATTTGGTAGTAAGAGAAATTTAGTAGTTCAAAATGGAGAAACCTCCTCTTTTAAAGGAAGCCATATGGAAATATTTAAAGATAAAAAGTGGAGAAACCTCCTCTTAAAGGAAGCCATATGGAAACTTTTAGATAAGTAGTGGAGAAACCCCTTCTTTTAAAGGAAGTAATATGGAAACAATTAAAGATAAGAAGTGGAGAAACCCTTTTTCGAAGCTGTATGAAAATATTTCAAAGATAAGAAGCATTTACTATAGGTGTGAATATTGATTCAATATCATATTTAAAAATGTACATTAAGCATGGATCTTTGAAATTAGTTTAGTACATTACCGTAAATTTTACAATACTGTGATCAAATTAAAGTCAACGTATGGGGATCACAACATGTTTACTAGATTAATGCAATTCTACTTCCATTTGACATTCTTTTTCCACATCTAATTATTGGATTCATGTTGTTTTATTCCATCGAGTTGGTCATTAAAAGGTTCCTAGCTGATATGCCTGGCCCAAGCCCGGTCACGAGCAATGCACGAGTTAGCATCACGTGCCAATCACGAGCACAATGCATATGGGGCCCACAGGCCCAGCGGGCAAAGTAATAGAAGCATCAAGCAGCAAGCAGCGTAACTCTCATCCAAACCTGGCCGGGCAAAGGCCTTGCCTGTCCGACCAGGGGCCATGCCCGGACTTCACACATGTTTAGCAAAGAAACTAGATTCATCTCGTCCCAACCTGATCTAGCGTTGGCCTTGCCCGCCCGACCAGGGGTCATCCCTTGGACCGACAACAAGTTCAAGAGCAATGCAAGTGGAATAGCCAGGCAGAGCCCTGCTCGCCCGGGCACACATCAAACAGGAAGCACCGGCGGCTTGCTTTCCAAGACAAGTCAAAGGTTTCCATGTTTAGGCAAAACACTTGGCTTATCTGCTCCTACATCTACGCGGCCAGCCGCCTATCACGCCTAAAATCAAGGGATTCTCTCCTTGATTGATTCGGTAACTATGGAAACTGAATCCTAAACGGATTCAACCACCTTGGGGGCTTATAAATACCTCTCCATAATCCTTAACAAGGTACACACACACTTTCTTGAGCCTCGATACTCTGTCGATTTGCTTTCAAGCTTACACATGAGACTTACTCTCACGCCGGAGGAGTTTCGCGAGGCCCTGCCTTGCACTTCCACTCAGGTTTTCTTGTGTTCTTAACATGCTCAAGGAAGGCGATCCAAAGCCCAGATATCCTACCCAACATACGGACGGCCCAAGCTGTGATTTTGCCACATCAGTTTGGTTCCGTTGCCGGGAAACGAAGTTTCAACACTTCTCTCTAAATTTCACCGGTAAAAATTCTCAATTTCTCTTTGTTGCAATGGCTGGAAAGGGTAGCAAACACCATGCCACCGTCAGTAACCAACAGGCCGGCAGCCTCCAGGCTGGGAACAATAACTCCCCACCAAGGGCACCTCACGGGGTGCAAAATAGAAATCAAAAGGTGGCTGCTGGACACGCAATTCAAGGCAATGAAGTGCCGTGTGTGGAAGAGCAAGTTTCCCAACATGCCGGCCAAAGCCGTGCAAGCCAACGTGACGCCAGGACGGTTATAAACGAGAGGCGCGATGCACGCGCCCAAGACCTCTGGATACAGCTCAACCGCCAACGAGAGAATGGTCGGGACAGTCACGTGAGTTTGTCCAGGGAAAACCACGATCAACAAGCCGCCGCTCGCAAATTCAAGCAGAGTACTACAACAAAATGTGCGTACTTAACCAATGCTGCCCTTGGGCCATGCTCGGTGCCGATTCGAGACATGGTGTTGCCCTTTCTCAACCGGGCACATGTTGGCGATGACCATGTCTCCCAACAGCAGGCGATGACGGATCCCTCCATTGTCCATGTACCGTCTAAAAGAGTGGAAGCAATAAAACAAGCAGATGACCAGGCTGAGAGTAGATACAACCGTCAGAATCTCTCCTACAGGCACCATCATCGACGAGAGCACCATGCTCGGGAGGAGAGTCATGGCCGCCGTAGGGCAGTGAGTGCGCAGACGGCCAAAATACAAAGCTCGCGTAACACGGAGGCGGATCCTCTTATGAGCCAACCTTTGCAGCGTGTGCCGACCATTCAGATCCCACTCACTCTTCGAGACTCATGATAGACGCGGAGAGGCGACTGTCCGAAAGGATGAAGGCCATGAAAAGAGACATGGCCCAACAAATGGCTAATTTAGCCGTGGCCAAGCCCGGCTATCGAGCCACCAAGCCGCTGGAGGGCAGCCCATTTACTCCAGAAATTGAAAATGCGCCACCCACGCAAGGAGTTATCTTCCCGCAATTTGACAAATGTTTCGGGAAGACACAGGCAAGCGACTGGCTCCGATCATTCGAAACACAGATTCAGATGGTCACTGATGTAGAGGCCTTGAAGATGCGGGCATTCGAAGGAGCACTTCAAGGAAAGGCACAAGCCTGGTTGGGCAGAGTTCCCCGGGGATCGATCGGAAGCTGGGCAATGCTCAGAGAAAAATTCTTAGAGGAATTCGGCAATGCAGGCCCGACCCCCAAGAACCGTTTTGACCTTGCTAAGATCAAGCAAGGTGATAACGAATCGTACATCAGTTACTTGAAGAGATTTGAGGAGATGCTCGATCAAGTGACCGCGACCAGTGACCCTGAGATAACCTTTTGCTACCTCAACAACATGAGGGCGGGGCCACTGAAGACAATGCTGACAATGAACCCCGGGGCTTCCAAGGCAGAATTGCTAGCAAATTCACATCTCTTTTGCTCGACGGAGAGTGTCAAGGCTGATAAAGCCAAAAATAAGGACAAGGCTCAAGGTAGCTCGGCCACGCCAGCTGACCAGAGCCCGGAGGGCAACCGCCGCTCGAACAGAGACAGGAAGTAAACTTCCACCCCCGGGCAAAGATTTAGGGAAGCTCAGTTCACCCCGCTAAACACTACGTGAGAAGAAATTATGTTCCAAGTAGGGGACGCGTTGCCTATCCCATATCCACTCGACCCTGAGCTCGCTCATACCCGGGACAACACAAAGTAATGTGATTACCACCATGGTAATGGCGACACCACGGAGGAATGCATTGTGTTGAAGAGGGAAATTCAAAAGCTGATTAATGCGGGCAAGCTAGACCACTTTAAAAGGGATCATGGCGCAGGGAACAATGCCAATAATGGCCAAGGAAGACCCCCAAGAGGAAGAGGCGGCCAGGCCCCTCAGATTCGTGGGGTGATAAATATGATTCAAGAGGAGCTCCCGTCCAACACACAGCTCGGGAAACATATCTACTCCTTATCCAAGGCGGTCAACACGCCAGCAATACAGCGGGCAGGCGAGCAAAACATCTGTTTTACTCGCAGTGAGTTGGCAAGCACTCCCTTGGCATCCGAGCAGCCCTTGGTTATTTCGTGTTTGGTGAACAATTGGCAAGTCCACGAGGTCTGCTCGACAACTTTGGGTATCTGAGACATCATGTACTATTCTTGCTTCAAGGGACTGGAACTGCCGGATGCCCTCCTCAAGCCATATCTTGGAAAGCTGGAGGGGTTCACCAATCACCAAGTGAGTGTTAAAGGCACGATCGAGCTGGAGGTATTCATGGGTGATAGAGCTCAAACCCGAATAGAGATGATCACGTTCTTAGTGATCGACCTGAAATCAGCATACAACTGCATTTTGGGCGCTCCAGCAATGGCCAAATTCTAGATGGTCACTTCAATTCCCCACCAGAAGGCCAAATTTTACACTGAGAACGAAGTGGGGATCCTCAATATCAAACCCCAGGCAATGTGGGAGTATGTCCGGGAAACTCATCGGAAGAAAGCAAGCCCGATCGTGGACATTCCCGACCCGAGACAAGCGACTCAAAGCGTCGCGAGACCTTCCGATCGGCTGCAATAGCTTCCACTTGCAAACCGCCCTTGGCCTATCCCCATTATCAACATCAAGCTCGGGAAGCTTCAGAGGCCGCCGATCCCATGGAAATAGAGGTTCCCGAGCAAACCCCGGCACCAGAGCCCTCCAGGCGCAAGGCTAAGCGCCCGAAATCACAAGACATTGAGATAGACACTCTGCAAGTCGGGGGAATGATCCACGATATTCAACCCAGGCGACGGGGCGGTGGAAGAGGTAGTTATCAATCTAGCAGTTACCCAGAGCAAAAAATCAAAATCGGAAGGCCATGCCTCCGAAGCTCGGGAAAGATTGATCATTTGTTGAAAACGATGCCTGGATGTGATCGCACAGACCGGTCGAGGACATGCAGGGTATCAGTGAGAATATTGCCCGCCACGACCTCAATGTTGATCCTACCTTTCGGCCTATCCAACAGCGGCCAAGGCAATATTCGCCCGAGAAGAATGCGGCTATCAAAGCAGAGGTCGAGAAGCTCCTGAGGGCAGACATCATTGAGGAGATTCAATATCCGACTTGGCTAGCAAATGTGGTAATGGTCAAAAAGGCCAACGACAAATGGCGGATGTGCGTGGACTTTACCAACCTCAACAAAGCTTGCTCGAAAGGCGCACCACCCATTGCCCCGTAGATGTGTGCTCGTCGACTCTATAGCGGATTCGAGATGCTCGATTTCTGGATGCATACTCGGGATATCATCGAGTCAAAATGAGCAGCGAGGATAAGGCGGAGACAACTTTCCGAGGCGGTAGGGGCCTCTCGTTAAAAAATGATGCCCTTCGGGTTGAAAATGCGGGGGCCACCTACGGCATGGTCAACAAGGTCTTCGGCTCTCGACTCGGCGAGAAACATGGAGGCTTACATAGATGACATGGTCATCAAAACAAAGGGCAGCGACCATACTCTTGACTTTGCGGCGTTTGCCAATCGTGCAAACACAACATGAAATTTGAATCCGGCGAGTGCGCTTTTTGGGGGTCCGGCGAGGGAAGTTTCTTGGGTTCATGGTCAACCAGCGCGGCATAGAAGCGAACCCGGAGAAGATGCAAGCCCTACTCGATATGGAGTAGCCCTACTGCATCAAACACATCAAGTAGTTAAATGGTAGGGTCATTGCCTTAGGCTGCTTCATCCCTCGGTCGGTGAAAAATGCCTCCCTTGAGGTTACTGCGGCAACAAGGGTTCGAGTGGAATGCGGTATGCCAAAGGCCCTCGAGCAGCTCGGGGAATACCTTGGCAAACCACCTCTCCTCAGCTGACCCGTGCCCGGTGAGCCTTTATTTGTATATCTAGCGAA
>JABEVN020001099.1:0-26353 GCA_013146195.2 Codonopsis lanceolata | reverse complement strand
AACCACCTGAAGCAATCAAGAAAATTGTGGAATACCTCGTTCATCAAATCCATGAACACGCCGGCGCATTAGTCAACCCGAATGGCATCACCATAAACTCATAAATGCCCACTGCTCGAAAAGCCGCTGAACATCCTCTGCTCTAACCTTTAACTCGATGGTACCCAAATCTCAAGTCAAGTTTGGAATAGACCACCCATCCTTGCAATTGATCAAACAAATCATCTATATGTGGTAATGGATACTTGTTCTTGATCGTTGCCTTGTTCAACTCCCTGCATCGATGCACAATCTAAGGCTCCCATCTCTTTCCTCACAAATAATACCGTGCACCCTAAGCGATACACTTGGCTTGATAAAGCCAATGTCAAGGAGCTCTTGCAACCTTCAATTCCTTTAACTCCATAGGTGCCATTCTATACGGGCCTTCGAAATTGGTGTAGTCCCCGGCAACAACTCAACGCAAAATTCAATCTCCCTATCCGGAGGCATCCTCAAATCTTTAGAGAAAACATCCGGAAACTCATACACAACCGGCACATCTTCAAGATTAGACGTAGAAACCCGTTTATCCACTACACAAGCAAGATACCCTGTGCACCCACGCGACAATAATTTCCTAGCCTTAAGAGCAGAAATGACGCGTAAACCACTAGGTGCATTATCTCCCAAGAATACAAATTTAGGAATGCCAGGTAACGCAAAAGTAACCCTTTTACTAAGGCAATCCACCAATGCATGATATGTGCTCAACCAATCCATGCCAAGTATCACATCAAAATCACGAAGTGGTAACACCACCAAATCCGCATGAAACACATGTTTATCCACATGTACATCGCATGCTCTATAAATATCTGAAGCCAATAAACATTCCCCAAGAGGGGTAGATACTTCAAGCACATAAGGTAAAAGGCGAGGCATAACACATATCTTGTCAACGAAATGCGATGCAACATGAATGCGATGACCACGGGTCTATAAGTACACGAGCCTCATTACCGAAGATAGAACGGTACCTCCAATCACCTGCTAGTAGACTAAGGCACTCCCTCTCGATCAAGAGCAAACACGCGACCTCGCACCTTAGCTTTACCATCCCTCTCTCTTTGTCCCAATGTAGTCTCATTTAGAACCTCCTCGATTGTTATTCTTCAACTTAGGACAATCCTTCTTCATGTGTCCCGGAACTCCACAGTAATAGCACTCCATAGGTGCTCCCTTCTTGCTCCAGCATCTATCTTCCGTGTGCCCTATCTTGGAACAATAAGAGCAAACCAATACAACTCCACGATCTCCCTGACTAGATGTAGTACTAGCTCCCTTGCCACTTGACTGATTCTTCGCATGTCCTTCATAATGAGATTTTCCACTTCCCTTCTTGCGATCACTGCCTCCACTAAAATTTCCATGGTTACCCGATCCATGACTTCGCCCAGAAGAATGCTTAGGCTGCTGAGAAGAACCCGAAATAGGCATAGTACGGTGCTACTCAATGTCTCTCTCAATAATGTAGGCTCTATCAACGGCCTTCCTGTAATCCACAAACTGATGAGAAATAAGTTGTTTCCTGAACTCCGTCCTCAAACCCTTTACAAATTTCTGTGTCCTCCTAGCCTCATCTGGAATCAAATGTGTGTAGTAACGAGCCAACTCAAGAATCTGAATATTGAAAGCTGTATACTCCCCGCACCAATCCAAATCTTCTTTCTCTTTCTCGAACCACTTCCGGTACATAAGAGGCTCTGAACTCTCGAACAAAGTTAGGCCATATCTGTGGGACTCTATGCAGGTCCCAACTCTCTCTCAGCACCTGCCACCAATGCTCTGCAGCTCCCTCAAGCTTGAACACTGTTAATACAACTTTCTGCTCATCATCGCAACCCAATGGTGCAAATATTTTCTCCAAGTGTTCGATCCATAGCTCGGCTTTCGCAGCTTCCGGCTCTCCATTAAACTGCCTCGGCTTTAACTTCACAAATCTTTCAAGCATAGTATTATCATTATGTCTAGCCTCCCGCGGCCTCTACTTGTGGGCTCTGGGCCGTGGCTCGGCCGTGGTACTCCTTGTTGCTCCACTCTACCAAAACCTCTTTGATTCATTTCGTTCATCATATCGAGCATGCCACGATACATAGTTTCCATCGCCTCAAACTGCTCTTCTGGTGTCCGTAGTGGAGGAATGTTCTATTGACGGTTATCGTTGGCATTTCTGCCACCGTCAGCACCTCTACCAGTGCCACCTCCGGAACTAGCTCCTGCTCTAGTATCCACCATTAAACCTACAATAACACTCGGCGTTAAAAATAAATCTATCACACAAACCAACCCCCAAGCCAAGGAACCTATCCCGGCTGAAAGCTAAATTTATAATCATAGCTCTGATACCAACTGTGGCGACCCGACCCGGATCCCAAGACGAAATCCGATGGTCGTGCCGCCGGAAGACAAATAACAACAAACAAGTAGCAAATAATGGGTAGGGCCATAACGGCGATACACCGACAACTCAAAACACATGCGGAAGCTAAATGAAATAAAACAGTGGTGCCCGAGCTAACAAGCTCAAACTAAAAACAACCAAAGAGATGATTAATCTCTCGGTCCAAAAATTCGACTCGCGTGCCGCAACATTGGGCACGTAGGACAAACTCCCTGTTATGCAATTCAAATATATAGCATAATATAAACCAAGTCATCGGCGAAGCTACGGTCGGAACCCAACATTACACTAAGTCTAAGACTCTAGTCTAACAACTCAACGGCTAAACACATGCCGGAGTACCAACATAATACTTTACTATCATTAAAGCATATAAAACATGATCACCAAATTTACCAAGCGTGACTAACACAAGTCGGCTACCAACAACATAAGTACTGATAATGATAAGTACCAACAACAAGAAAACATATGGAGATATAACCATAAATACACCAAGCACGACTACTACCAGTCGGCTACCAAAAGAATAGGCTAACAACATAATTTACAATATTACAAATCACATTAAGGTTTGCTACCCAACATGAAGTTTACATAACTTCATCTTTCCTAACGACCTCACCAAAAGCAAAATAACTATCTAAGTAGCAACCTTGCCAAAAGAATCCTTTGTCAACGTAACCTTCTTGATTTACTTGGATCCGCTCGTGCGACTCGGATCTAGGGAAAAATAACCAACAAATAAAAGTAAGTCACAAAGACTTAGTAAGTTACTAACCATAACTTCCTACCATGGCATAATGTTCAATCATAAATTACATCATGCTATCGTCATGAAATATCCTTATATAAAATCATGTTATGGCATCCATGCTCAACATTAAATAAATATGTTATCATAATAGTATAACATCTCACCAAAAATCCATGTCAAGGCATATTAGGCTTAACAATAATGATTTATGCCTACAACATTCAAGTAATGTTCATGTGATAGCATATATGCTTAACAACTTTAATCAACATGTTATCTATCAAGTATAACATTTATGAAACCAAAACCAACATCATATCATATCCAAATCACCAAGCACATTATTCACATAAGCACTTGTGAAACAATTCATATAAAAAGGGATATGATACCATTACCAATTCTTCCGCGTGTCGCCTCGCAAAAACACGCAAAACCTTTATGTGCCCTCGATATCCTCTCGTAGATATCGACGCCCCGAGACGCCTCCGCCGAGTTCCATAGTTATCAAAGTCATGTGTATTACTACAACTGAGATAAACTACTTCCCCACCGTGGCCATCGATGGAGGGGTGTGTGCAAACCCGGCACGGCGATCCATCGCGATCACGAATCTCACAATTCGTGAAGACGATGTATCGTCCCACCAAAGACTCAACAGACCGACTCCAGCTGGACTCAAAACCCAAGCACAAGTAATATATACTCATATGCTCAAAACAAGTAGGTAAACACTCTACCATCAAACTAGTCATGCTTTTCATCCACAACTAGCATAAATATCACAACAGAGAATCATATAAGGTCTCTTAATCAAGTGTGCTTCACACACTTCAAAACTTCTTGGAGGCTCGACCTCCATGAATTCTACCCAAAATTCCGTAGGACTTAAGATTATAGTTCCTAGGATTCATATTAACCCAAAGGTTGACTCCGTTGAGTCCAATCTAAACTTTCCGAAAATTCAAGGAATAGAAGCATGGGCTTCAACATCCACCCTATGTTCATCTCTATCACCAATAACCAAAATCCCAAGTTCAATAAACTCATGTAAACCCCACAAATTACTTAACAATGCAAATTAGAACAAATTGGCCATCTTGTGCATAAATTCATTCAAGTCACCTTACCAATCATAATTTCCAATTCATGATTAAATCACACAACATGGTTTAATATGCTCTACTAAACATATAAAACATAGTAATCAAGCTCACAACAATAATTTGTAAGCCAAAACATAATTAGGGCAAAGCACCCTCCAAGTATCTCTACCAAATCAAGTTCAATACTCATGGAGAATTCACATAACCAAGTTCAATAGGCTATTTAGAACATGAATTTTACATAAATCATGGTCTCACATAGGTTCAATCAAACTCTATCATCAATTTGAAAACCTAGGGTTCATGCTTCTCTACAAACCCTAACAAATGCTTCCATTGACCTCACATAGCACAAATAGTTGTTTCCCTAGGGTCAATGGAGCTCAAAAGAAAAGGAAGAGAGGTAGAAACTTACCCAATTCAGCCCTCACAAACTGTCAAATTCGGAACCCCAAGAGATGAAGTCGTTCTCCTCACTTCTCTCTTCAATCTCGCGGGTAGAATGGGGGGAAAGAAGACCCTAGCTATGGACACCAAGCTCAAGCCCTTCAAAACCCTAGAAATCACCTTCTCTCAAGCTTCCTCTCAGTCTTGGCTGAAGTGTTCGCAGAAGAAGCAAGGAGAAGTCATACTCTGTTGGCCGAACAAATGAGAGTATGCGTTGGTTTTGATTTTATATGGGGGATTAATTCTCTTAATCAACTCACTAATCAACCCCTAAATCTCCTAATAGATGTTTAGGACAAGTTTAGGCTAAGTAGGAGGGTTTAGGTTAGGTTTAATTTGGGTTTAGGGGGGGTAAAATTTTGGACAGAGCGTAAAAGATTGAAAATCCCGTAACTAGGCAAGCAGGGACCCTTGCGGTCGCTTGCTATCCACATGATGCGACCGCATCATAGCTTCCTACACCAAATCCACTTTCGTTGATTCCTTGCTCGGTCCCGGACTCTCCCGCATGCAATCTCGAGTCCTTCCAAGCCAAAAATGGTCTACAATCCAACCTTAATAACCTCCAAACAATAACCAAAACAATCAAGTCTCAAACCTCAACAAAACAAGGCCAAGAATTCAGGAAAAACTCTCTCGAACGATAACCGAAAAAGTCAAACGAAGAAGGGTTAACGCTAGAATCAAACTAGCAACCCAACCGACGATGCAATTAGCATTTAACCAATCTCCAAGGAATATTAATGATGTTATGAATGCCTTCTAACAATTATCCATATGATAACAACATAAATCACAAACCCGAGATTCAAAACATCTCACGAAAGAAAAATGCATACGTGCATCGCAAACGACGTCAACGAACATGCTATTGACTCCAAACCTATGAATGAGCTAAATGAACATATTTATGATGATTATAAGTGTATGAATCCATGCATATCACAAGCAAGCCATAATTCAGGGTTTTACACGACCTAAGTGAGTCCAAGCCTCCTTTGTTGACTCTTCTAAGACCCCTTTTAAGCCTTAGATCATTTCTTATCAATGGCTCACATGCCTTGGCCAATGAGAAGCCATTTAACACGCATCACATGGATTAGGGTCTTCTAGGCAAGTATATAAGCATTTGTTCAGCCTCTACAGCCATTGTTGATTAACAACAACCTGAACTTCAAAGACTTAACTCCATTTTCGTCCATGGAGGTTACTACAACTTGAAGGACCATTTCCCGGAGTTCCGGTTGTCCGATCGGCGATCCGAGACCGCCAAATCGAAGGCCTCAATCTCCTCTACAACAATCCTTTCTTTGATCACTCATTCATCCATTAATCTTAGGACTAAGGTGAGTGACAATTCCTTGAGATTTCGATGTTTAATAAAATAACATGACCCCTTCATTATAGTTGTTTTAATGTTGATTGTGAACATCTTTTGTGAAGACAAAACCTCCAATTCAACATATAAAATATGTGTATGATTTTATGAAATCTCTATGAAGTTATGATTTTGACATTTTGTAAAGCATGAATGTTTTTTGTAATAAGCTTGGGAATAACTTTTGTGAAAGAATTCGGTTCAATTTAAGGTTTAACAAAATCACCGAAACTAGGGTTTGAAACTCGGGATTGTGTTTAAGGCTAGTTTAAGAACATGAACGGCTTAGTTATCAAGTTCTAAATGAACGGAGAACTTAGAAAAGGGAAATGTGATATATATAGTATCAATGTTGTACTTGGTTGAAATTTAGTAAAACTCACCGGAGTTGAAATTAGGGAGTTATCGAACAATAACGACTCCACAATCAATCCCTTCGACGAATGTAGTTCGTTAGACTAATGAATTAGCTTATGATACTTTGAGATGGATTGATGCTTATGCCTTGATGTTTGTGTACTTTTAAGACTCGATTAAGTACTTATGCAGTTTCTGAGATCGTGTGAAGTAAATGCATGATTGAGAGCATGTTGTAGAATAACGTATCTATTTGACATGTTGAATTCGCTATTGTCGAATTCCTATGTGATTTCTTAATGAGTAAACAACTACTTGTTGAATAAGTTCGCTCTTGTCGAACTTGTTCCTTATTTGAGATTATATGATGAGTAAACATCTACTTGGCATTGCATGAGTCCAGCTGGCATATTTGATTGAGTCGTTGGTGTGACAATGCATCGCCGTCACGAGTTATGGGACTCGTGATAGTGATGGGTTGTTATACCGGTTTTATCACACACGCCCACCGTTGTTGGCCACTGGGGAAGTAGCACCTTTGTAACCAAAAGAGCACATTGGAAAGTCTAAGTACCAAGGAGAGAGCTTGGTACCAGAGTAGAGAACTCGGCACTTTGATACACTCATCACGGGTATCATTGGCACGAAATATTAACGCTGTGTATTGCAGGAGCTACGTAGCGGCACCGATTCCATAACATATCCTCCTTTTATGTGGTTTACTTTATTGAACTTATGTGAAACAATGTGCTACCATGGATATGTGATTTAAGTGTTAATTAAATGAATACTTTGAGTGACTTGATATTAAAGATGATATCTTGCTATGTATGTTGCGTAATGCCATGACATGCATAATTGTTAACTCACAAAGTCTTTATGACTTACCCCTCCCTTTATCGCTTTTAGATCCGAGCCGCTGTGTACCACTAGTTGAGGTGTTGCAGGATTCTTGCTTGTCCGTGATCGCACGCGACGAGGTTGTAGTTTATAGATGTACTTATTTTGTTCTCTTTTGTAAGGACGTTGGGTTTAGCAAGTCATTTTGACTTTGCTTGGGAACTTGGTTTTATTTGTATTTATATCTATACTTGTAGTTCATGTATCCTATTTTGAGTGCCGGCGCATGTACGCCAAGCCTTGTATAGATGTAGTGTGGTTCACTTGATTTAACTTCCGCTGGGCATTACTTTAGCTCTTATTTATTTATGTTGTTCTCCGGCATGTTGTAGCCGTCGAGGTATATTTGCATGAACTGTGTAGTGTTGGGTTCCGGTAGTAAAGTCACCGATGAATTGATATACTTGTCTTTAATTGCTATATCAGGTTTAAAAAGTTTTAAATTATTCCGACCTTTTGGTGCCGAGTCGCGCTTCATCTAAAATGTTGTGTCACGTCGTTTTCTATAATTGAGTCTTTGCATGTGTTGTTGTCTTATTTGGACGACTTGACTTTTGATTCCACCTCGGGGTCCGGGTCGGGTCGTCACAGTTGGTATCAGAGCTTTTTAGGTTAGCTTACGACCAGGATAGGTTCCATGGCCTAGGTGGGTTGGTTCTTTGTGTGATTTCTAACGTCGAGTGATTTTTTATAGGTTCACGATGGTGGAGACTAGACACTGCATTGAATGGGGGGTCCTAGCTGGAAGTGTTGGTCGAGGTGACAGACCTCCTCAGCAGGAGCAGGTCGACCCTAATGCGCACATGGCGGACATTGTAGACACCCCAATTTCGTACCCCTGATATGTGACATGACATAAAATATCAAGAACTGTCGAAACATTAACAAATGTCAAGTTACATGGTTGAAAATGCAAAAGGAAAAAGTAGGATGCATGAACAGTGAACTGCAGGGAGGAAAGTGTCAAAAACCAAACTTGAAGCTACTTGGTGCCGCACTAAGGGTCTCCTTGGCGCACCAAACTCTTCACTGTTGCTTCTCTCAGATTGTGAAATGTACAAGCTATGATGCACGCGGTACAAGTCATTGATGTAGGGGAAGAAACTCAAGAATTCCGGCCGTGTCCTCATCCTTCAGTATAAATAGAGAGCTCGGGCTCCTCATTTCAGTGCTCAATCCTTCCGCGATTTTTAGATCGCAATAAGCTCTGCCTTCTTCGATAAATATTAGTACGAGAGGTGCGAGATAGGTGAGTGGAAGCCCCTAGAGTCTCCAAACCCTGCCCAAACTCTGCCAAAATAAATATCCACTAGTTATAAGTAATCCCTAGCCTAGCTGTTAGGTATCCACCTCATTTCCCGGCCTCCCAAAATCCCAGCAAGCCGTTACTCTGCCCGAGTAACGAGCTGAAAAACACCCCAACTAAGCCATTATTCCGCCCAACCAAAAAGGCCAAAACCACAAAAACTAAGCCGTCACTCTGCCCAAACTTCAAAAATCAAAACAACAAACACACAACAAACAACAAAAGTCTCCCTCTCCCGAGAAGGACAGAGCGAGCACACCGCCGCTCTAAAAGGTAACAGCCTTTAAGGGCACTTTTATTTATTAATTTACTTTTTGTCTTTCTATTATTTTTAAAAGTTGTATTTTTAAATCCGACGCAATGTAGCCAATATAAGCCGTTGTGCTGCCTGGATCAGATTAGGAAATATTATGTAAAAGAGCCGTTATAATGGCCAAATATTCTTAAATGTGTCTATAATTATTGGAAGGAGACGGCTGCGAGTCCGTAAATAATGTAGCCACAAATGTATCTGTCTAAATTTACCTTGTCATAATAATACCTTATTTATTTGCTAAATAAATTTAACAATGAGCATACTTCAGCCAAAAACGTTTTGAGACCGAAAGGGCGAGTTGGGTGCCTAGCACCTTCCCAACTCGTAACTTAGCCCCCGAACCCGCTTTCTAAAATCTCTGGTTTTCTTTTCTGGTTTTCCTTTATTTTTGCCTTAAAATAAAGGTGGCGACTCTAAAACTTTCAGATCCAGTGGGGCCTCGCAACATTCCCTCTTTGCACTTTCCTGTTCTCCCCTAAAAAAGGGAGATACGGGAATGGAGGGGTGATGCATTCCCATATCCTGGTATCCCCTAAACAAGGGATAACTTGATGGGGGAAACCCATAGCACCCATAGTGATCTGAATGAGCCATAAGGCTATTTTTAACAAATCCATAGTGGGGGCGTCGCAATATCCTTTCTTGCACTTCTCTATTTTCCCCTAAAGAAAACAGGGGAGAATGGGAATGGAAGGGTAATGTATTCCCATATCCTGTTATCCCCGAAATAAGGGATAACTTGACATGGAAAACCATTAGTTCCCATATTGGATACAAAATCCACTCAGGGCAACCGAGGCACATTCCAACGTGCTAATATAGACATCACTCCTCTCGCACTTTGGATTTCGTCTTCCCCTAAACAAGGGAGGATGGAAAGAGAGCAGTGGTGTCCCGCATCCGCACGTACGCGCACCCCTATCCAAGGGCGCGCGGGGCGCGGGAGCACATCCCGGGAACCTCACAGTGGCGACTCTGCTGAGGAGGTGTTTTATTTTAAATAAAATGGAGGGCTAGACTCATAAAATCAAACATTTTTTTGTTTTTCTTTGTTTCTGGCTGCAGTATGCTCGTTATATTAATTTACTCATTTCAATAAAGTGTTCCCATTACGGCCGTGGCTATATTTGTGGATATGATCCTCCATCTGGCAGCAGTCTCGTTCCGATACCTGCTACGGATATGTTTAAGAGTATAAAAAAAATTCAAAAAATATATATATATCAATAAAAGATAATATATATATATATATATATATATATATATATATATATATATATATATATTATATTACAATAAATTCCGGGCAGCACAACAAAAGAGCTGGGGCTTTACTTCCGGCTCTATATTATTATTTATTTCAGTTCATTTTCTTTTTTCACTTTATTCTGTACATTTATAGATATCTGTACTCATGCTGTCATTTTATTTCGGGGACATAGGACCAAAATTTGTAATTAATAGGGATAATAGTTTCCCCACTTTTCTTTCTATTTCTTAATGTGATGTGTTTGCTTGCTTGCGCTCAAACTAAAAAAGCCGAGAAAATTCACACAAACAACAAGACAGGCCATATATGCTTTATTTTTTTGTTTATATATCTGTAAATAAATAAAGATTTTACTCCTTTCTAGATACCACACACACACGCATGCATATAGCTATATTCAGAATTGTTACCCTACACCATGGCCAGCCTACCCCCTGCATGAGCCAACGTTAGAATACATATAGATTCTCAGGACACTTCAATGACCGACCGGTTTTTGCATCTTTGAATTGTGAGCCAACCCTTGTCAAAAAAAATATATATATATATACAAAAAAAAAGGTCAAAAAAATATATAAAAAATGCGCAAGAAAAAAAAAGAAGATAAAAATAAATTGCGCAACAAAAAAAATAATAACAAAAATAAATAATAAGCAGGGGCTGATTTATTATTCTCTGATGCTCGACCTAGACCATTTCGAATGGTGGATCCTGGAAAGAGTATAGGCCCTTCGCCTGGGACGATCCTAGGAAGTCGAAAGGCGAGTGGAATACGTTGGTCCTATACTCGGAGAAAGAATCCCAGGAAAGTCTGAGGCTGTCAAAATAAAAGCGGTGCTTATCAGGTCAATTATAGGGCAAACAATTAAAATAAAATATACTAATAAAGGCCTGCTGTACTCCAAACCCAAAAAGCCTTGACCCGACCTCATGATACCTCCATAACCCATTTTCCTCGAAACGGCCCGAACTTGAAAGCGAGAGATAATCTTGGCGATTGATACAAGAAAGCTGAGTAAATTAGAAACGAGAAGGTATCGATGTCGAGATCGAGACAAGGGCGAGAATCGATTCGAAGAAACAGTCCAAGCGGTATGGCAACAGATGGCGATCCGATATGGGCAGTTCGGGGCTCGAGGATATGCTCGACTCGGTAATGGCGGTGGCTAGACCCGAATTTGGCCGCACGAGATGAGCGCTTGCTAAGCCAAATAGCAAGTCTTATACAAGGTCAAAAGCCCGGTGGTGAGGTGAACTCTTCCCTACATCCCCGAAACATCAACATCACGTGCCTCCAAATCCAACTCCTCGGCCAAACACTAACCCACCAAATATGCCACTACCAAATCCCAATCTTCCACCAAGTCCCTACTACCCAAATATCAGCCCTTACCCGTCACATCCTTCATATCCTGCTCCAAACACCAAAATTCTCCAAAGCCCAAATGACCTCCCTGTTCCCATAACCAACCCACTCTAGAACAGCCCACATATAGAACCACAAAATTACAACCCGCCAGGCCAAGTTACCACTTATTTGCCTTATAATGATCTGGCGCCCGAAACAACCCAAAACCCTTATCCTACCCAGAATCCACCAACCCAAAATCCATATCCTACCCGAATCCACCAACCCAATATCCACATCCGGTCAAAAACCCTTACCGAACCAAATTAACTTGACCTTCCCTAATCCAAATTCCGGTATATACCAAAAGCCAACTCCCCCAACCACCCAAGTAGAGGCAGACGTGGAAAATATAAAGGCTATGATTCTCAAACTTCTCAACAAAGGAGAATTTTCTACGCGGGCACTGCATTACAACCTGCGGCAGTATTGCCTTTCAAATTCAAAATGCGGACATAGAAAAAGTTTGATGGGACCGGATGCCCTATATCCCACTTAAAATCTTATTCCAGCGGCATGCGGTCAAGGGGAGCTAGCTTTGAGGCTATGGCTTCCAATTTTCACCTCACCCTAATAAGCGCCAAACAATGGCTAATGTTGTCGATAGCGGCACCATGAATACGTGGGACCGAGATAGGCTGAAGCGTTCTCGAAAGGTACAAAGACAACACCGATCCGAGAAAATAGAAGGGACCTTGAGTCGTGCACCCAGAGGAAAAAAACCTGCTGTGAGTTCGCGATCGGTGGAAAAGAAAGTTGGCCCGCACTTTTGACGGACTGATCCAGTAGAGTCATGCCGAATGTTTATCAAAAACCTCGGCCCATTTACGGAACACATGCGGTACCTTCCCTACACCAATTTTAAAGAAATAGTAGAGATAGGCTCGTATTGATGATGATATACTGACGGCCAATTACAAGCCAATACGCATCCTACCTCTTTCCGTTACTCTAAAGGGAAGACAGCCGCAGCCACACCAGCACCAATTGTTAATGCGGTAGGAAATTCATCAGCCCCTTTTTCTACCCAAAATTATGGCAGTGTTCCATGGTCTTATGGAGCAGATAGGTCTGTCAACACAGTCGGAGGAAATAATGGTCCGAGCGAAATTTCAAATCGAACCGCCATTATGATGAGCCGCAAGCCTCCGATCAGTAATCTGCAGGGGCTAATGGCGCAAGGAGTGTTAAAGCCTATGGAAAATTATAAGCCACGGACCCCCGCCCGAACATGGAATCACGCCCAGTACTGTGAATATCATCGCTGCAGCGGTCACCTCACCGATAAATGCTATCAGCTCAAAAATGTCATTCATGATCTTATAGATGATAAGGTTATTGAAAAGCCCACTCCCAGACCAAATATAATCAATAACCCTCTACCTCAAATCAACATGATTGAGGTTGATGACAGCTTCCTGGGCATGATAGGCATAGGTACTGATCACAAGGAGCTCCCTGCTGAGTTTGAGTCCATTTCTAATAAGCCTCTGCAGAACTAGTATACTACGACCAGCCCACTTTTGACGCCCGCAGATCTGGTGGACTACTTCGGATATATTACCCTCATTCCTTTCCTAGCCTTACGGATTTGGTCATCTACCAATCCGCTCCCTAAAATTGAGGATCTCAAACCCCAGGTCCTCAATAATGTAATAAACCCTGTACGGTGTGCTTTTAATAATAATCTAAATATCTTTGCTTATTTCTTAGTTGCACCTACATTAAAAGACGCATTAAATAATCATAATAATGAGTCATTTAATAGGACCCAAAAGAAAAAAAATATTTGCTTGAGCTTGTAAAGTCAGTAGAGCCAGGGACAACATCATTAACAGCAACTGAAGACTGATCCACCATCAATCTGGGACTGGACAAGGAAATCAAAAGAAATCAAAATCGGCAACTCCCTGCAAGGCTCCAAAAGAACACCACTCATGGATCTCCTCAAAAGAGTTCGTGGACATGCTTACCTGGTTCTATGAAGATGTGTCAGGGGTAGACCCAGCCATAAGTCGAACACCGGATCCCCACATATCCGGATGCTCAGCCAATCAGACAAAAGCTCCACCGCATCAAGCCAGAATGGTCACTACAAGTAAAAAAAGAAAGAAAGCATGAAACAGCCACACGTCAACTTCATTCGGGTAAAAGAAAAAAAATACAAAGAAAAAAAAATACAAAAAAAATACAAAAAGAAAGAGAGAAATAAAAAAAGAAAAAAAACCGATCTGGTTGTCCAAAAATAGGGACCATTCCCAAATCCAACAACAGCATGCTGAGCTATAGTCAAATCAAAAGCAGCAGGAAACCAAGAAAAGACCTCATCCTTGGGGGGACCTACTGCTATCATGTCATGCCGTCTGGACTAAAAAAAAATGCTGGGGGCTACTTATCAAAGGCTGCTATCCCTCTCTTCCATGATGTGTCGTATATTGTTAAAAGATCCGGTCAGGAGATGTTGTGCTCTTCACAAGCCAGGAAAAAGAAAAGACCTTGTTCAATCCTCCAATCTCAACGAGCTCAAAAGGTATGGTGCTCGAACCACCCTATCCGACAAGTGCTTCCCTCTCTAGCCCGCTAGGTCGAAAACCCGAAAGGGCGGCCTAGGCAAAAGTTAGGGCATTTAAAAAAAATAAAAAAATGAAAAAGAAGAAATAAGGGCTCGCTAGGCTAAAAACCCGAAAGGGCGGCCTAGGCAAAAATTAGAGCAAACAAAAAAAATTATTCATAATAAAAAAAATAAGGGCTCGCTAGGTTGAAAACCCGAAAGGGTGGCCTAGGCAAAAGTTAGAGCCAAATAAAAATATATATCAGGAGAATAAGGAGAGGGAAGACACTCTTTGAAACTTCGGCATCCTACCTCTCGTCTTCAGCATGCAAGGGGGCTCGACTGACAGAAGAAAAAGAAAAACTACGACAGAAAGCTTGCAATAAAGCACTAAAATATAAATTTTTCGGGTCCTAAGGTGCAACTTAGGAATAATTGCTAAAGAAATTTAGATTATGCATTAATTTCCTGTACATATCTATTATTGCCTATACCCCCTTTGTTTCCCCAGAAACTATCCCTTCTTTTGCAGCCTAAGCCCCAAGGTGGTCCATCAATACCTGCGGCGTCCGCCCGGCCGGTCCCATGTACTTCTTCTGCAAGGCACAGAAAAGGCTCAGTCTCATCAAAATGAAAAGTACCAGAAGTATCCTCGTCCTATTCATCATCTGCGTTGCCATTGTCCTGAAACAGCCCGATGACTTGGATCCCGATCATTCACTGCTACCCTGTCTGATTATGAAGAAAAATGCAGGGGTTGTGATAATAGCCTTATGCCAAATATAGCCCTGCAACAATTATATGGCCAAGAAGGTAACTGCCTTTTCCTTTCCCCGCATATACTCACAAAAAAAAAAAAAAGGAGGGGGAAAGCATGTTCAAACCCGAAGGTATATTCCTTTAACATCCATTTTGGGGATACAACGTGTCATTACCCATTAGGTTGGTATAGCTTTGTTTTGTGCGTGCGTCTTGAGTCTGCATGTGTTTATTTATTTTGCATCATATAAATTAGATTGCATTGTAAATATTTGTGCAGGTTTAAAACAAAAATAAAAAAAAAACCACAAAAAACAAAAAAAAAATATCATTCTTTATGTAAATAAACACTTACCATTTTTTTAAAATATATATATATATATACATGTACATAATTTACATGTAAATAAACATTTGATTTCATTAAAAAAAAATGTATATATTGTACATATATACCATATTTTTTTACATTCCTCCAATAACAAAAAAAACAACAAAAAACAACAAAAACAAAAAAAACAAAAAAACAAAAAAAAAAAAAAATAATATGTACTGTTTTGCATTTAGATAAACATTTTGCATTTTAGGCATTGTAAAAAATGCATTTTGCATCTTAAAGATATGTACTGCATTCTGCATTATTGCATGCATGTTAGAATAAATAATACTCATACATCATGTTAATAGGCATCCTATAATTTTTAGGCATCACATTCGTATTAAATAAATAGTACATACATCCATTATATGCATTTATTATACAATAAGCTGCATTAGGGGTGCGCTAAAAAAAAAATGCCACCAATCTGGAAAATAAATATTTTTATGGCATTCACTATGTCCCTGCAGCATAAGCATGCATCATATAGCCTCATTTGCATTTATAGTATAAATCATGCATAATAAGGTCAAATAGTGACCACTAGTTTAATCATGCATCGCAAGAATAAATCATATAAAAATTTCATGCATCATTACATAATTGCATCATTTAGGCATAAATAGGACATGCATATGCATCATTAATAAAGTCAGGGATACTTCAAAAAGTGTCAAACAGTGCCAAAATCCAGCAAATCTGAAGTATTTCCAGACGGACAAAAAAAGAAAAAAAATGATGAGAGAAAACAAAAAGAGGTAATAAGCATGCAAATAAAGAAAAGTGGCAGGCATGCAGAAAAAAAAAACAAAAAAAATCGGGAGAGGGGAAAATGTATGTACAAGAAGGAAAAAATTTCAGGTACATGCAACAAGGAAAAATGTGGCGGCAGAAGAAGAAATTTTCGACTAAAGCTTAAAGATGGAGTAAAAAGAAAATGACAGCAAAGAACAAATGATATCAGCTGATACCAAACGATGCTACAGCAAGAAAAAGGAAGCTTCTGACCAAGGTTAGAAGGAGCAACAAGAACAAATGCAGCAGCATCAAGAAAATTTTCCAGCTAAAGCCGAAAACAAAGTGGGACAGGGGAAAAGACTTTCCAGTGAAGGCCAGAACAGTGATAAAAAGAAAAATCCCCAAAGAAAGTGCAACAACAAAGCAGTAAGCGACAACGGCAAAAGCAACATCGGCAAAGACAATTTCTTTGCATGGACACGACAAAGGTAAAGGAAAGGAAGGTATTTTCCTTTTTAACAGTGCATTTGTTTGATGTTTGGAAACTTTCCTTTAAGGGGTACACAGCCCAGGATTTCATAGGGAAAGGTCTTGTTCTCCGGTGAAGGCCAAGTTCCTAAGGAGGCAGCATTCCATGCATTTTTCGCTGTGTTGGAAAATTTTCCTTTAAGGGGTACACAACCCCGGATTCATAGGGAAAGGTTTTGTTCTCCTGTAGAGACTAAGTTCCTAAGGAAACAATTCATGCCGCACAGCCACAGGCAAACTACGATTGGTCTGATTCCTTGACTAAGGATACGTAGGCAGTCTATCACGGTAGACGTGACCATCAGAGCACATATTTACCCTTGTCGTACTCATTTGATAAAGCTTTGCCACACTTGCTCATTTAATATTGTCGCATTTACCCCGCAACACTTACACCTCCACATTTAGTCCCCAGTTGTGTGAACAACGTCTCGGTCTGATTCGTTGTTTAAGGATACGTAGGTAGCCTATCACGGTAGGCACGACCGTTCCACGAGTGATAGTTTAGGTTTTGGCTTGAACTACGTTTGGTCTGAGTTCCTTTATTAAGGGATACGTAGGCAGCCTACATTAGTAGGTCCGACCATTAGAGCACATTAAATTCACATCTGCTTAAAAATTACGATAACCTGTTATGACCGACTAAATATGTCTAGGCTATGGAGTTTGGTCTGTGTCATACTGTTGCATTATAACTACTTCCTGTTGCATCTCATTCCCCATTTTATAATTGAACGAAATTGGAGGGTCTATTGTTTATCAACGATGTTCGTCTACTCAGTAAGCCTTGGGGTTACCCGTAGACTCCATCGTTGAGGGGCTCTATAGACACCCCAATTTCGTACCCTTGATATGTGACATGACATAAAATATCAAGAACTGTCGAAACATTAACAAATGTCAAGTTACAGGGTTGAAAATGCAAAAGGAAAAAGTAGGATGCATGAACAGTGAACTGTAGGGGAGGAAAGTGTCAAAAAACCAAACTTGGAAAGCTGCTTGGTGCCGCACCAAGGGTCTCCTTGGCGGCACCAAACTTTTCACTGTTGCTTCTCTCAGATTGTGAAATGTACAAGCTGTGATGCACACGGTACAAGTCATTGATGCAGGGGAAGAAACTCAAGAATTCCGGCCGTGTCCTCATCCTTCAGTATAAATAGAGAGCTCGGGCTCCTCATTTCAGTGCTCAATCCTTCCGCGATTTTTAGATCGCAGCGAAGCTCTGCTTCGTTTCTTCGATAAATATTAGTACGAGAGGTGCGAGATAGGTGAGTGAAAGCCCCTAGAGTCTCCAAACCCTGCCCAAACTCTGCCAAAATAAATATCCACTAGTTATAAGTAATCCCTAGCCTAGATGTTAGGTATCCACCTCATTTCCCCGGCCCAAAAATCCCAAAGTAAGTCGTTACTCTGCCCGAGTAACGAGCAGAAAAACACCCCAACTAAGCCATTATTCCGCCCAACCAAAAAGGCCAAAACCACAAAAACTAAGCCGTCACTCTGCCCAAACTTCAAAAATCAAAACAACAAACACACAACAAACAACAAAAGTCTCCCTCTCCGAGAAGGACGAGCGAGCACACCGCCTAAAGGTAATGATTTTAAGGCGCTTTATTTATTTATTTACTTTTTGTCTTTCTATTATTTTTAAAAGTTGTATTTTTAAATCCGGCGCAATGTAGCCAATATAAGCCGTTGTGCTACCCGGATCAGATTAGGAAATATTATGTAAAAGAGTCGTTATAATGGCCAAATATTCTTAAATGTGTCTGTAATTATTGGAAGGAGACGACTGCGAGTCCGTAAATAATGTAGCCACGAATGTATCTGTTTAAATTTCCCTTGTCATAATAATACCTTATTTATTTGCTAAATAAATTTAACAATGAACATACTTCACCAAAAACGCTTTTGAGATCGAAAGGCGAGTTGGGTGCCTAGCACCTTCCCAACTCGTAACTTAGCCCCCCGAACCCGCTTTCTAAAATCTACGGTTTTCTTTTCGGTTTTCCTTTATTTTTGCCTTAAAATAAAGGTGGCGACTCTAAAACTTTCAGATCCAGTGGGGCCTCGCAACAT
This sequence comes from Codonopsis lanceolata, assembly GCA_013146195.2. Taxonomy (NCBI): domain Eukaryota; kingdom Viridiplantae; phylum Streptophyta; class Magnoliopsida; order Asterales; family Campanulaceae; genus Codonopsis; species Codonopsis lanceolata. The sequence continues at coordinate 7,631 of JABEVN020001099.1, read as the reverse complement.
TCCCTCTTTGCACTTTCCTGTTCTCCCCTAAAAAAGGGAGATACGGGAATGGAGGGGTGATGCATTCCCATATCCTGGTATCCCCTAAACAATGGATAACTTGATGGGGGAAACCCATAGCACCCATAGTGATCTGAATGAGCCATAAGGCTATTTTTAACAAATCCATAGTGGGGGCGTCGCAATATCCTTTCTTGCACTTCTCTATTTTCCCCGAAAGAAAACAGGGGAGAATGGGAATGGAAGGGTAATGTATTCCCATATCATGTTATCCACGAAATAAGGGATAACTTGACATGGAAAACCATTAGTTCCCATATTGGATACAAAATCCACTCAGGGCAACCGAGGCACATTCCAACGTGCTAATATAGATAGCACTCCTCTCGCACTTTGGATTTCGTCTTCCCCTAAACAAGGGAGGATGGAACGAGAGCAGTGGTGTCCCACATCCGCATCGCACGTCTGGCGCACCCCTATCAAGGCGGGCGGGCGCGGAGCACATCCCGGGAACCTCATAGACATGTATCGCCGTATGCTTACCTTTATGACTTAGATGGCCCAGGGAGGTCAGCCAGGAGGAGTACCACTTGTACCACCACCACCACCACCAGAACCTAAGGTGAGGCAGCCGCCACCTCGTATTGATGTGCCTGTTGATCCTAGAGGGAGGAACAACGCTATTTTGGAGAGATTCTTGAAGATGAAACCTCCATCGTTCGTGGGTGAGTCTGATGCTAGTATTGCTGAGTTGTGGCTGGAGGAGTTAGAGAAAATCTTTACAGCTCTGGACTGCACTGAGGATGAGAAGGCTGTGCTAGCAGTTTATAAGCTGAGAGGAGCCGCCAACCATCGGTGGAAAGTCTTGCTTGCTAGCTGGAATCTGAATGGGGTCCCTAGAGTGTGGCCTAACTTTGAGAGGGAGTTCAGGGCTTCATAGGTCCCTATGGTAGTGAGACAGAGTAGAGAGAGCTCACATAGCACAAATGGTTGTTTCCCTAGGGTCAATGGAGCCCAAAAATCAAAGGAAGTGAGGTAGAACTTACAAAAAAACTCAGCCCTTACAAACTACCCAGTTCGAACTCCAAGAGATGAAGCCGTTCTCCTCACTTCTCTCTCTTCAAACACGCGGGTTGAATGGGGAAGAAGACTCCTAGTAATGGCTTCCAAGCTCAAGCCCTTCAATCTCCCTAGAATCGCCCCCTTTCAGCTCTCCCACAAGTTTCCTTGACTGCTCGCAGAAGATGCAAGAGGGAAGTCTCAAACTGACTTGGCCGAACAATGAGAAAGAATGCGGCTGATTTGATTTTATATGGGGGATTAGTTCACTAATCAACTCACTAATTAACCCCTAAATCTCCTAATAGATGTTTAGGACTAGTATTAGGCTAAGTATATGGGTTAAGGTTAGGTTTAGAATGGGTTTAATGGGATAAATTTCGGACAGCGCACAAAAAGAAGCAAAATCCCGTAATTCTGGATTCAAGACCCTTGCGGTCGCATCCTATAGGAGTGATGCGAGTGCATCCTCCTGATATACTCCTTCCGGCTTTTTCTTGCTTCCTTGCTCGATCGCGGACTCTCCCGCGTGCATTCTCGAGTCCTTCCAAGCCAAAAATGGTCTACAATCCAACCTTAATAACCTCCAATCCATAACCAAAACAATCAAGCCTCAAACCTCAACAAAACAAGGCCAAGAACTCAGGCAAAACTCTCCCGAACGACAACCGAAAAAGTCAAACTAAGAAGGGTTAACGCTAGAATCAAACTAGCAACTAAACCGATAATGCAACAAGCATCTAACCAATATCCAAGGCATGTTAATGATGTTTTGAATGCCTTCTAACAATTATCCATGTGACTACAACATAAATCAGAAACCCGAGATTCAAGCATCTCGCGAAAGAAAAATGCATACAAGCATCTCAAACGACGTCAATGATCATGCTATTGACTCTAAACATATACGGGAGCTAAATGAACATATTTATGATGATTATAAATATATGAATCCATGCATAACACAAGCAAGCAACATTTTAGGGTTTTACATTCTCCCCTACTTTAAGGAATTTAGCCCCTAAATTCTTACCGTGGTCATCAAACAAATGAGGATATTTCTCACGCATCTCCAACTCGGTCTCCCAAGTTGCTTCCTCGATCTCGTGATTCTTCCAAAGAACTTTCACCAACGGAATTCTCTTGCTCCTCAAAACTTGTTCTTTCGTGTCAAGTATCTTCACCGGCTGCTCAACATAAGACAAGTCCGGCTGAAAAGTAATCTCCTCATACTCAAGAACATGGGAATCATCCTTAAGATATTTCCGAAGCATAGACACATGAAATACATTATGAATCTCCGACAAAGGCGGCGTAAAGCCACCCCTCAGATGCCAAACTCCTAACTCGCTCTAGAATCTCAAAAAGTCCAACGAACCTCGGTGATAATTTCCCTTTCTTCCCAAATCTCTTGGTACCCCTTCTAGGCGATACCTTAAGAAACACAAAGTCTCCAACCTGAAATTCCAGATCTCTCCTTCTATTATCCGCATAGCTTTTCTATCGACTTTGAGCGGTGAGCAATCTATCTCGAATTAATTTCACACTCTCAGCGGCTATTTGAACAATCTACGAACCACATAATTTTGCTTCTCCAACCTCATCCCAACAAATAGGAGATCTACACTTCCTCCCATAAAGAGCCTCATACGGTGCCATCCAGATGGTCGATTGGTAACTATTGTTGTGCATGAAACTCCGCCAAAGGAAGATGTGTATCCCAACTCCCTTTAAAATCAATCGTACAAGCCGTAACATATCCTCAAGTATCGAATCGTTCTCTCGGTGTCAGGCATGCGAGGTGAAAAGCTGTGCTAAAATTCAACTTGGTCCCCATAGCTTCTTGCAAAGCCTGCCAAAACCTCGATGTAAACCTCGGATCCTGGTCTGAGACAATACTAACTGGAACCCCATGCAATCTAACAATCTCCTGCATATATAAAGCCGCTAACTGACTCAAGGAATAAGTCATAGCAATCGGAATAAAATGAGCCGACTTCAAAACCACTACGAGTATGTGGAAATCCCAAAACAAAGTCCATCGTAACATGTTCCCATTTCCACTCCGGAATATCCAATGGTTGTAACAACCCCGCAGGTCTTTGGTGTTCCGCCTTCACCTGCTGACAAGTGAGACACCTCGACACATAATCTGCTATTTGTCGCTTCATGCCACTCCACCAAAATTTTTTCTTCAAATCTCTATACATTTTCGTACTCCCCGGATGGATAGTATACTTTGCCTTGTGAGCCTCATCCAACACAAGCCGCTTCACATCCTCAACTGAAGGAACACAAACTCTACCTTTGAAAGTCAAAATCCCATCCTGGTTCATCACGAACTCATTCTCCTTATTCTTACTCAAACCATCAATAATTTTCACCAACTCTGGATCTTTCTTCTGAGTCTCCTTAATTCTCTCCAATAAAGCTGGAATAGCCCGCACACTAGCAAATAATACTCCATGATTTACCTCGCTAGGATTCCAATCACGGACATCCTCCAACATTTTCCATTCCCACATCATCAAACATGACAAGTGCACTTTTCTACTCAAGGCATCTGCAACAACGTTCGCTTTCCCCGGATGATACAGTATCGTGCAATCGTGATCCTTCAACTTCTCCATCCATCTCCGCTGTCTCATGTTCAACTCCTTTTGTGAGAAGAGATATTTCAAGCTCTTATGATCCGTGAAAATCTCAAACTTCGAACCATACAAATAATGTTTCCACTTGTGCAAAGCAAATATAATCGCCGCGAGCTCAAGATCATGCGTAGGATAATTCATCTCATACGGAGACAACTTCCTTGAAGCATAAGCAATCACTTTCCCATTTTGCATAAGCACACAACCCAATCCTTCTTTCGATGCATCACTATAAACAACAAAATTATCACCTCCGCTAGGCAATGCTAACACTGGTGCCGTAGTCAACCTCTTCTTCAATTCTTGGAAGCTTTCTTCACATTTATCACTCCATACAAATGCAGTTTTCTTTTGAGTCAAGTTCATCATGGGCGTAGCAATCTTCGAAAATCCCTCAATAAATCTCCGATAATAACCGGCTAGCCCCAAGAAACTCCTAACCTCTGTCACTGTGGTCGGTCTCCTCCAATTCATAACTACCTCAACTTTGGAAGGATCCTGCGCCTTAGGACGCCCATCGCTATCCCTCTTGTTCCCCGATCGCATTGTAAGCTTGAGCCCATCGAATCGACTAGCACGGACTTAGGACAGCCTTCTCTCTTCAAATGACCTGCTCACCACACCGTGACATTAGCATCTTAGTCCAACAACTTTGCTGGCATCTGCGTGCCCGCGGCGCGGACAATGAGAACAAACCACAGAACTGTTCCTCTGTCCCTGCTGCCCCTGAGAAGATGGAGCGCGACTATCTCGACTCTCGACGGGCAATTTGTCGACTGCGTATCCCCAGGCTGGCATGCGCCGTAGCCACCGTTGCGGCGGTTGCCCCTACGATCGAACCGATTACCGAACTCGGCCTCTCTAACGGAGTCTTTGCGAGCCCCTGCGATGACCCCGATGCTGCCGCTGTGAAGATCGCACTGAGATGGCTTCGGCCTGTGCTCCTCTATATCTCTCTCTATCTCGTAGGCACGGCTACCGCGCCTCGATAATCAGTCAACTACAATGATAAGAGCTGCCTCCTAAACTCGGTCTTCGGACCCTTCACGAACTTGAGTACCCTCACGGGACTCATCGGTACTAGATGTGCACAATAGCGAGACAACTCGGTAAACTTATCACGAATCTTGAGCCAGCGTCATAGAACCTTGTTCTAGATCCTGAAATTCTTTCTCCCTTTTCCTCCTTACTACCATATGTACATAGGAAGCCTTGAACTCCCTCTCAAAATTTGACCAAATCCTTGGAACCCGATTAAGATTCCAGCTATCTAGCAATACTTTCCACCAATGATTCGTGGCCCTCTTAGCTTATACACGCCTAACACAACTTTCTCTCCTCGGTGTAGTCCAGTCTGCAAAATTTTCTCCATGTCCTCAAGCCATAACTCCCGCCTTACCAAAGATCCGACTCTCCCTCAAAAAATGGAGGTTTCATTTTCAAGAACCTCTCCAAAGTAGCATTGTTTCTGGCCCTAGGTTCTTGTGGTACATCATTACGAGGTGGCGAAACTCTCGCCTCCAGTTCTGGTGGTGGTGGTGGGGGTGGTACACCTCCCGCCTGACCTTCCTGTGCCAACTTGACAGCCATAACAATCATCATCCTACGGAACAAGCCCGCCATACGAGCATTCTCATCCACCTGATTCTGTGGTGGGGGTATCTCAACCTACAGCTCATTCGGAACTCAGCCTGCGGTTCAGAGAAACCCTCCTAGGTCTGCGTCTACCTCGGCCAACAGGCGCCAACGCTACTAGCTCCTTGTCTAGGAACCACCATCGTGAACCTATAAGAAATCACTCGGCGTTAGAATTCACACAAAGAACCAACCCACCTAGGCCATGGAACCTATCTGGCCGATAGCTAGCCTTCAAGCTACGATACCAAGCTGCGGCCTTGACTGACTCGGGACCGAGGTGGAATCACAAGTCAAGTCGTCCAAATAGGACAACAATACATGCAAAGACTCAATTATAGAAAACGACGTGACGCAACATTTCAGATGAAGCGCGACTCGGCACCAAAAGGCCGAAATTTTCAAAACTTTTAAACCTCGATAAACAATTAATGACTAGTATATCAATTCATCGACTTTACTACCGGAACCCAACACTACAGCTTCATGCTAATATATCTCGACGGCTACAACATGCCTGAGAACAACATAATTAATATAAGAGCTAAAGTAATGCCCAAGTTTTAAAAATGATGAACCATAATACAGCTATACAAGGCTTCGGCGTACATGCGCCAAGACTCAAAAAATAGGATACATGAATTACAAGTATAGACATAAATCCAAATAAACCAAGTTCAAGCGAAGTCTAAATGACTTGCTAATCCCAACGCCCTTACAAAATAGAACAAAAGAAGGACATCTAAAACCACAACCTCGCTGCGATCACGGACAAGCGAGAATCCTGCTACACCTCAACGAGCGGTACTGATCACTTCGATCTAAAGCATTGGGAGGGGTAAGTCATAAAGACTTTGTGAGTTAACAATTATGCATGTCATGGCATTATGCAACATACATAGCAAGATATCATATTTAATATCAAGTCACTCAAGCATTCATTTAATAAACACTTAAATCACATATCCATGGTAGCATGTTGTTTCAATAAGTGCTATAACGTAAATCACATATAAGAAGGATATGTTATGGAACCGGTGCCGCTACGTAGCTCCCTGCAATACACGCGTTAACATTGTGCCAATGATACCCGTGATGAGTGTATCAAAGTACCGAGTTTCTACTCGGTTACCAAGCTCTACTTGGTAATTACTCCGTAATGCTCTCTTGTTACAGCAAGGGGCTACTTCCACTTTGGCCAACGGTGGCGATAAAAAACCCGGTATAACAACCCATCACTATCACGAGTCCATAATTCGTGATACGATGCATCACACACCAACGACTCAATCAAATATGCCACCGGACTCATGCAATGCCAAGTAGATGTTTACTCGTCATGTAATCTCAAATAAGGAATAAGTTCGCAAGAGCGAACTTATTCAACAAGTAGTTGTTTACTCATTTAAGGAATCAAACAAGAATTCGACAAGAGCGAATTCAACATGGCAAATAGATACATTATTCTACAACATGCTCTCAATCATGCATTTATTTCACACGATCTCATAAACCGCATAAGAACTCAATCGAGTCTTAAAAGCACACAAACATCAAGGCATAAGCATCAATCCATCTCAAAGTATCAGTAAGCTAATTCATTAGTCTAACGAACTACATTCGTCGTAGGGATTGATTTTGGAGTCGTTATTGTTCATAACTCCCTAAATTCAACTCCGGTGAGTTTTACTACATTTCAACCAAGAAGAGCATTGATGTTATATATCACATTGCCCTTTTCTAAGTTCTCCGCTCATTTAGAACTCGATAACTAAGCCGCTCATGTTCTTAAACTAGCCTTAAACACAATCTCGAGTTTCAAACCCTAGTTTCGGCGATTTTGTTAAACTTGAATGAACCGAATTCTTTCACAAGAGTTATTCCTAAGCTTAATACAAACAACATTCATGCTTTAATAAATGTCAAAATCATAACTTCATAGAGATTTCATAAAATCATACTCACATTTTATATGTTGAATTGGAAGTTTTGTCTTTACAAAAAGGTTCATAATCAACCCTAGAACAACTATAATGAAGGGGTCATGCTATATTATTGAACATGAAAAATTCTGGGAATTGTCACTCACCTTAGTCCTATGATTAATGGAGGAAAGGTTGATTAAAGAGAGGATTGTAGTGTAGAAGATCGGAGCTTTCGATTTGGCGTCTCGGTTCGACGATCGGACCACCGTGATTCCTAAATGGTCCTTCAAATTTGTGTGACCTCCATGGACGAATTTGAGCTCAAGTCTCTGAAGTTCAGCTTGTTTAATGATCAACAATG